>JAPMOR010039186.1:0-34953 GCA_026543865.1 Argiope aurantia | reverse complement strand
ATCTAGCTAAACTTCATTCTTAACAAAGATAGCTAGCCCCAGATCGTTTCTGACAAATTTTCGCTGATCACCGGTCACTTTCATCCGTTACCAAAAGCATTTCATTCGTTGACTGGCCTCGGGTAAATAGAATTTCGATGACCACCGGTTATCCATTCAAGCATTCGGATATACTTTTTCTTTAATAAGATATCCTTTGTCTCCGATTCCAACATTTGTAATGCTGTTACTTTTCACGTTTGTAAATTCATGAACGGTGATCATAGACAAGGAAGGCGTATTCTCATTACAACTGAAAATGTATTGTGAAAGCTAAGCATGAATCATTAAGTGATTCATTTTTTTTCTTGCACTAGAACAATAAAGGTTGTATTTGTCACCCAACGAAACCAAAATATAACACTTGCTTTGCTCGCGACTTTCGGTTTTGATAACAGAAGCTACATATATCGGTGCTCACGCAGTTTTATGTTTCTTTTCTTTTTTTCATTAGACATGTACTATGATGAAAAATTACAAATATCCATTAAAAAATAGATCCAACAGGGAAATTATTGGCCCCAGATCGGCCTTGACGAATTCTTTCATCCATTACCAAGAGCACTTTTTTCGTTATGTGATCTCAAATAAATGGAATTTCGATGAACACCAGTTATCCATTGAAACATCCGTTCACACATTCAAAGTTTTTCCTTCAATAAGATATCCTCTGTCACCGATTCCAACATTTGTGATCGTAGACAACGATGACTTGCAATATTTTCCTAGATTATTTATTGATACTATTTGATTATTGCGCACAACAGAATTACATATTAGTAAATACACAAGAATAAAATGATTCGGGTTAATTCACGAAACCGTGACTTCACCCATTTTGATGAAAGTCTAAAGGCAGGACGAGTTTGGATTTACATGAGTGAGTAGAATCTTGTTTATGAGTTAGCTGTAGAATGATAATGGCGACGGAAATTAACACATCGAACCTGATTGAAAAATCTCACACCCTCTGGAGAGTCCCAAAGTTCAGTTTTCTCATATTTCCTTTTACGCATGTGCGACAGCGCCTGGGAATCTTGTCTCAGGGACAAGCAATAAATAGATTTGGTAGCACCGTCTTGTGTTGATAAATGAAGAAAGTGAAAAACCTAAAAATAATTTTGAAATAGAAAAATGATGCTAAGGTAAACGCAAGAAAGTTGTTTTCAATTATTTTCATAATTTTTTAGTATTACAGAATATAGAAATATGAGATAGTTGTTTTTTCTTAGCGCAAAAGGGATTAAATCCAATAAGATTCACTCTCTTTGACTTGACGAGGAAAAATTAATAGAAGTGATTGAAACACATTCACCAGTTTTTATTATCAAGAGTATTGTTTCTAAATATTTTGAAAATAGCTTTAACATTCAATTTATTATGATGTTATTTGAATTTCAATCAAAGATATTTGATTCAGAAATTCTTGATTTGAAAGCCTAAATATATACTTGATTTTTATTATGCTTCTATGTGTAGCCAAAACATACACTTAGCTTCGTTTAATTTTATTATATTTCTATCTATTTTCTTTTCCTTTTCAAGTAATACTTACTTATTTACTTTTATTAAGTGAAAATCTTAATAAATATTTAAACTTCAGATATAAAACTTTTACATGTTCATTGCCAGTGTAAATTTAACCAATTTCAATTTCACCAATTTATAACTTGTATCATTATTTGATATTTTATCGTATTTATGATCTGCAGCTTATTGTCGAAATGTCTCCATCAGTTTCAAATGCAAATATATTCTAACGTTACATGCGTTAATTTTGTTATTATATTCTAATTATTTTATGCATTTTAACCAAAGTTTGTTTTTTAAACCATTTGTCTGGCGCAGTTTGGCAATTTCTCGCCCTTGCTCCACTAAATCGCAACAAACCAGCCAACCAACATAAAGGACCCTCAGCTATCCAGCCCATCGTAAACTCTGACGATGCAGCCGAATGATTGTGCTGCAATACGACAAGTTTTTGGAAGAACGACGCCGAGAAGAGTTGAGAAATTTGATTGTAGTTAAAGACGGTGCTTACTGGGGATATTGGCGTTCCATGCCATCGAAACACGACAACAAACGTGACTTGCCCGATGTGGCTTCATCGAAACATTACTTGACTTGGGATCCAGAGATGCCGGCAGAAGACTGGGTCGCTGACAGGGGTGAATATATCCCCCCCACCCGTACCAGCAGCAACTCCAGCCCCATCGCAACCAGCAGCGAACCCAGAGACAATTTATGGGAACTTCAAAAGCCTAAAAGGATACAAGGACAAAATCGAATTGAAGCGAGGAAACTTAGAATTCGAATTTTAAAAGATAAGTTGGTTTATTTCCCCTTTTTTAAAATCCTATAAAAATGAATAAAAAAGAGGTTTAAAATAATGAAAAAAAAACTTGTCTGTCTGTGGATGTATTATTTTTTAAGTGGCTTTCTCACCGAGATTGGTGTGTACAAAAATGATACATGAATATGTTTGTCGTCGAAGCTCATAAAAGGAACTCATTAAATAAAGGCTCATTTAGCTGATTGTAATTCTCTTTTAATCACATTGTAGCGGATTTGTTATGAGCGAGGATAGAATCTGGGACTTTGTGGTTTGCAGCCGAGTAACAAGACCACAGCACAAATGCAATTGTCCGTGTTTCGTACCAGTTATGAGTCGGAGGTGAGACGAACGATATGGCTGTTGAGCGGTGATGTATTAGCTGTTGAGTCTAATGTGCCTGTACCCATTTGAGTAGCGCCAAGCGTTATGGCAAGCGTGTGGGGGGGGGGAGTGATTGCTCTTGCGCCAAGTGAGTCTGACGACTTTGTATTGCTGCGTCAAGTGAGTCTGACGACTTTGGGTTGCTGTGGGTAGATGGAGCCACAACAGCTGTACGAAGGTTGAAGGTTCATCGTCCGAGGTCACCAATGTAGCGGATTGAATTAAGCGAGGATAAGAGCTGGGACCTTGTGGTTCGCAGCCGATTAACAAGACCACAAGACAAAAGCAATTACCCGTGTTTCGTAACTGTTTACTGGCTTATAAGCTCTTCACCACATCTTTAATTAATCTGATGAGAGCCGATGGAACACACATCTCTTCCCGGCTGCTGCCGCGCTACGCTGTGTTTTAACAACAAAACTCTTTCCATACAGATGGCGCAACGGTAGTATACGCAGATACCACCGGACTTGAACATTCAACAATAAATTGCATTCTTTCAAAAATCAACATTAATATAAAATTCACAATAATAAATGCAACAAGTTTTTCAAATGACATAATAAGTTTAATAAAATACATGATGTACGCACTAGATTACGAGTAAATAATATTTAAGGTTCAATAGGCAATATACAAAGTTTAGAAATTGGGTGTTTGAAAACTTCGCTATGTTACAAGCTCCAAATTCACAACTTTTATGACGAAACACACAAATATCACCGCATAAATTTTTTTAGTGTGTACCTTTCCGTTGGCGCTTGCATTTAATTGTGA
The DNA here is from genome assembly GCA_026543865.1 of Argiope aurantia. Lineage (NCBI taxonomy): Eukaryota > Metazoa > Arthropoda > Arachnida > Araneae > Araneidae > Argiope > Argiope aurantia. The sequence continues at coordinate 31,421 of JAPMOR010039186.1, read as the reverse complement.
ATGGCCCACAAAAGTCAACTCCAGAAATGACAAATGGAAAGTTTTGACTCACATCGCTCTTTTGGTAGGTCATCCATTTAGGTTACTCGTTACTGGTTTAGCTTTAAAACACGTCACATACTCGTGGACTATCTTTCTACAATCAGCTCTGCCATTTATTGGCCAAAATATTTGCTTTGTAATAAACAATAATGTTTGAGGTCCTATATGCAAATGCTTGATGTAATAACAAGTAATTAATTATCAATCTCGTGAACCGAGGATTGCCTGGTAAAAATATCGGAAACTTTTTGCCAAAGCTCAAATTACTGTTGGAGACAATCCTCCATCAATTCTTAATATATCTGCTTTATCAATAAATGGTCCCCTCAGGGGCTCACCTACTATAGGTGAGTACGGGTGTCCCAATCCCGAGGTACCCAGGGATCTTTACTCCCTTTAGGTTTACTCTCTTCTGCGCCTTCTGCTGTCACCTTTTTTTTTCTTTCCCTCGAGGGTAGGCGAGGGAGCTCTCCATGAGAAGCTGTCGCCGCTCTGTTTGCTTCCTGCTTCTCATGGACAGCAAATACCCCCACGTGTTTGCCGTGCGTGGCGACCCATTAGACGGGTGGTGCACTGTGGTCCCCGGTGTATCAATCGGCTTGTACCTAGTCACCTGAGTGGCTAGTCTGCTAGGGATCAAGCGAAGGGGTTACTCCTTGGGCTTGGCGTTAAGGGTGGTCACTGTCCCCGGGGGTAACTCCGAGCGTATAGGTTCTGGCTAGCACTAAGGTGTATGCCGAGGCTGGAAACTACCAGAGCCGGTAATTGCCTTCCCTTGTTGGGCTCCGTGGTGGGCGGTGCCGTCGGGCCTGAATTTTATTTAATATCGTATGGGCTCCTCCAAAAAATCTCCCTTCAGTGGGCATAAAAATAACTTCAAATGCATTACCAATGTTCATCAATTCGATTCATTTTTCATTATAAAACGCATATCAGAAAAAAATGAAACTTTTAATTCTGTCTCCCCATTTCTTGTACAGAAAGCTATCTCAGCAACTGTTGGCGAAGTGTCCTCTATCAGAAAGATGCGTTCAGGTGATTTGCTGGTGGAAGTTTGCACGAAAAAGCAGGCCCAGCAAATCATTAAAATGAAAGCTTTGGCAACGTTCCCTGTAACAGTCACCCCTCACAATTCATTGAATTATACCAAGGGTGTGATTACATGCGGAGAACTGTTCAATGTTCCTATAGAGGAAATAACCCACGAACTGAAACCGCAAGGTGTAACGCACGTGCGCCAAATTACCATTCGGCGAGATGAGCAAATTTTACCAACGAAACACTTTATTTTAACTTTCCATGCTACAAAATTACCTGAATGCATATATGCGGGGTATATAAGATTGCCAGTTCGGCAATACATACCTAACCCTTTAAGATGCTTTCAGTGTCAACGTTTTGGACATTCCAAAATTAACTGTCGTGGAACACTCACTTGCGCACGCTGTTCTGAGAATGGACACGACGGCCAGCAGTGCAAGGCGCAAGAAAAGTGCGTAAATTGCAGTGGTTGTCATGCCTCATATTCTAAATCATGTGAACGCTGGCAGCTAGAAAAGCAAATTACAAGTCTTAAATTTAAAGAGGACATATCTTATCCTGAAGCCAGACGGAAAATTTTGGCATCAACACCGAAACCTGGTGTGAGCTATGCATCCGTTGTGCAAAAGAATTTTTGTAAGAACTGTAGTTGCTCAAACTGCACAAAAACAGTCATTAAAGCAAAAACCCAGGAAGAGATTTCCGATTCTGACACTGAGGTATCTTTGACTAGTACTCCTGAAGAGAGTAAAGCTGTAGCTAATAAACCAAAACCAAAATCAAATAAAACTCTAAAGCTAAGGCTCTCCAAACGTGGCCTGGTCTCCAAGGATTTGTCTACTAAAATAAAAAAAGCAACTTTACGAAGTTCCGTAGCTCTGGGACTTGCGAACAAAGGTGTTGCTCATAAAGACTTAACATCTATTTTTGGCGGTGCACCGAAAAATCCTGAAATTATCTCACTTCACCCATCTGAGGAGGATGAATTTGAAATGAGTTGCGATACTACGCAACCTCCAAACATTGTCCCCAGAACTTCTCTTGTTAAAAGGCTTCCTTAATGGGTACTTTCCTCTCTTGGAATTGTCGCGGCATTAGGTCCAAAATTTCTGACATCAAATCTATTTTAAACAATTTTCATCCCATCTGCTTCGGTGTTCAAGAAACTTTCTTGACACCTAACATCCCTATCAAAATTCGAGGCTATAACTGTATTCGGAAAGATACAGACACAGAATCTCGAGCTTCTGGTGGTGTCTGTATCTTTACTTCAAATTTATATCCGAGCACATCTCTTCAATTAGATACTTCTCTGCAGGCTGTGGCTGTGCAAGTTCACGTACGAACTTTGGTCACAGTCTGCTCCATTTACTTACCGCCTCATGATGTTATTCGTCAACATGATCTTGACGACCTAGTGGACCAGCTTCCTTCGCCTTTCATTTTATTTGGTGACTTCAACGGACATAGCACGTTGTGGGGTTCTGATTGTACAAACTCTCGTGGGCGGCAGATAGAACAATTTATTTCCAATAACTGTCTCCGCCTGCTCAATAATGAGGAAAAAACATATTTCCATGAGCCTACACGTAGCTTTCATTGTCTTGATCTAGCCATATGCTCTCCTGAACTTCTGCCTTTGATAAACTTTCAAGTTTGTGAGGAATTATATAATAGTGACCACTTCCCTATTATTGTTTCCCATATTGACAGAGGAAATTCTGTTCTTCGCACTCCACATTTCCTATTCGATCGGGGAGATTGGGATGCATTCTCACAATTGGCAGTTATCACTGAGGACATGGTTAGTGGTGTAGACGTTTCCGAAGCTTTACAACATGTCACCGATGTTAGAATGAACGCCGCTAATAGGAGTATCCCAAAAAGTTCACCACGTCTAAGGCGATTTCGTAAACCATGGTGGAATGATGCATGTCGCGACAGTTATAAAAAACAGAAAAAGTGTTGGAACATCTTCAGGAGGTACCCAACGACGGAAAACCTTCTTGCTTTTAAACGTGCCAAAGCCTATGCTCGGCGCATTCGTCGCCGTAGTCAGAGGGAATCTTGGAAGTCCTTTGTTTCCTCTATCACACCCTGTATTTCCAGTAAGATTTTGTGGAAAAAAGTCAATGCCGCAAATGGTATTTATAGGGAATCGTACTTTCCTGTATTAAAAATTGGAAATGTAACGTATTCTGACCCATTAGACATAGCTAATATTCTCGGCAAAGCTTTTGAACAAGTTTCCGCAATTGAATCTTACAACCCTGATTTTCAAGCAATTAAGAAACGTGCGGAACGTTTGCCCTTGCGGTTCCACGACAGGAATACTTTCCCGTATAACTCTGAATTTCAGATGTTTGAGCTAGAAACGGCCTTGTCTCAAGCCCATGATACCAGTCCAGGGCCAGATGGAATCACATATAACATGCTTCGCCATTTGAATACCATTTCCCTTTCCAATCTGTTGATATTATTTAACAGAATGTGGACTGAGCAGAAGTACCCTTCACAATGGCACGAAGCTATTGTGATTCCAATCCTAAAACCTGGCAAAACTCCTGAAAACCCTCTGCACTACAGGCCAATTGCTTTAACCAGTTGCGTGTGCAAAACTCTAGAACGCATGGTGAATGCCCGCCTCATCTATGAATTAGAGAAACAAAGAATCCTTTCCCCGTTGCAAAGCGGTTTCCGTCGAGGTCGTTCTACCTTTGATAACCTCATTCTTTTGGAAACCCAAATACGCAACGCATTTGTAAGGAGAAATCACCTAGTCTCCATTTTCTTTGATATCGAAAAGGCATACGACCATGCATGGCGCTATGGCATACTTTCTACTCTTTATAAATATGGTTTTAGAGGACATTTGCCTATATTTTTATCTAAATTTTTATCATATCGTACGTTTCGAGTTCGTGTCGCGAATTTCTATTCTGATGCTTTTATCCAAGCTGAGGGTGTTCCTCAGGGAAGTGTCCTTAGTGTCACGCTTTTTATAGTTCATATAAGCCAAATTTTGAATCATTTGCCACAATCTGTTCATGGAAGCCTATATGTTGATGACCTGCAAATATCATGTCAAGGAAGCAATATGAGTCTCATTGAGCGACAGCTACAAAATGCTGTTAATAAACTGGTAATTTGGTGCAACAATAACGGGCACACAATTTCTCCGGATAAGAGTAGATGCGTACACTTTTGCCGGAAGAGAATTATGCATTTAGATCCTGTTATACACATACAAAATATACCTATTCCAGTTGTGGATGAAATACGGTTTTTGGGAGTGATTTTCGATCGTAGACTTACTTTCCTTCCGCATGTTCTTCAACTGCGAAAGAAGTGCGAGAAGGCCTTGAATATTTTGAAGGTACTCTCCAGAACATCTTGGGGTGCCGATCGAACCTCCTTACTCCGTATATATGAAGCAATCATACTTTCCCGCATCGACTATGGGTGTATGGTATATGGTTCTGCTCGAGATTCCGTTTTGCGGCGACTGGATACTGTGCACCACTCTGCTTTGCGAATCTGCTCGGGAGCATTTCGCACTTCTCCAGTTGAAAGCCTACACGTTATTTGTCACCAATTACCCCTTAACTTAAGACGTAAAAAATTGTCCGCTTTTTATCATTTTCGAACTATATCTCTACCAGGACATCCCGTATCTGAAATTACACTTCCAGTTGGTCTCCGCAGATTGTATGATGCCCGTCCATCTCATATTCCCCCGTTCTGTGAGCGAGCCAAAATTCTTGTGCATGACTCGAATCTTGATAATATCATTATTAAATCAGCTGATATGCTATGCTTTCCGCCCTGGGACACTCCACAATTTTCCTTTTTAAATCCCTTTCTTGGATTTGATAAATTATCAACAGCTCCGATTATTTTCCTACAGCTTTATCTCTACCATCGCAACCGGTTCTCTTCATTTATACCAATTTTCACGGATGGCTCAAAATCAGATGACCATGTTGGTTGTGGAATCGTATTTCCATATGATACACTGAGCTACCGTCTTCATAATTGTTGCTCAGTATGTACAGCTGAGTTGATGGGTATTTTCTGTGCTGTACAGAAAATTTCAACCTCTACTCAGCGTCAATTTATTATCTATTCTGATAGCATGAGTGCGTTGGAAGCACTTTCTCATTATCATAATCGGATGCACCCGATAGCTAAACAAATTTTATTCACCTTGCAACTTTTGCAAAAGAAGGAATTTCAAGTCCATTTTTGCTGGATCCCTAGTCACATTGGCATTTCTGGAAACGAAATGGCAGATTCAGCGGCAAAATCAGCAACGAATATTTTGTCTCAGGGACTTCCTTATTGTGATATCAAAACATTCTTCGCGAAACACATTTTCTCTAATTGGCAATTCATGTGGGACCTGCGAACACAAAATAAACTGCATTCCATCAAACCAAATATTGGATTGTGGTCTGTTCTCCCAATACGCGAGCCCCTCAGGGGCTCACCTACTCTAGGTGAGTACGGGTGTCCCAATCCCGAGGTACCCAGGGATCTTTACTCCCTTTACGTTTTACTCTCCACTACGCCTTCTGCTGTCTCCTTTTTTTTCTTTCCCTCGAGGGTAGGCGAGGGAGCTCTCCATGAGAAGCTGTCGCCGCTCTGTTTGCTTCTTGCTTCTCATGGACAGCCAAAACCCCCACGTGTTGGCCGTGCGTGGCGACCCATTAGACGGGTGGTGCACTGAGGTCCCCGGTGTATCAATCGGCTGGTACCTAGTCACCTGAGTGGCTAGTCTGCTAGGGATCAAGCGAAGGGGTTACTCCTTGGGCTTGGCGTTAAGGGTGGTCACTGTCCCCGGGGGTAACTCCCAGCGTATAGGTTCCGGCTAGCACTGAGGTGTATGCCGAGGCTGGAAAAGACCAGAGCCGGTAATTGCCTTCCCTTGTTGGGCTCCGTGGTGGGCGGTGCCGTCGGGCCCGAATCTTTTTTCAATATCATATGGCTCCTCCCAAGAAAGGTCCCTTTAGTGGGCGTCACATTATTCCTCACCAAGTTAATTTTGATAACCATTTTGACAAGTTTTTTGTCATCAAACGTATTTCGGAAAATAATGAAACGTTTGAAACCGTATTACCATTTTTAGTGCAAAAGGCTATCGCTGCAACCGTTGGTGACATCACCTCTATTCGCAAAATGCGTTCTGGTGACTTGCTTGTCGAGTTAAATTCACGAAAGCAGGCCCAGCAAATTCAAAAATTGAAGGCGTTATCTACAATACCTGTCAGTGTCAACCCTCACCACTCGCTAAATATATCTAAGGGTGTCATAACTTGTGGTGAAATACTGAATCTTCCTGTAGACTTAATTACAAAGGAATTGAAGTCTCAAGGTGTCACAGATGTCCGCCGTATTACCATCCGGAGAGACGGCAATATAATTGAGACAAAACACCATATCTTGACTTTTAAGTCACCAAAATTACCTGAATTTATATATGTGGAATATATAAAGCGACCTGTCAGACCATACATACCTAATCCCCTGAGGTGTTTTAATTGCCAGCGTTTTGGCCACTCGAAGGCGAACTGCCGCGGGACCCTCACTTGCGCCCGCTGTGCAGGAAAAGAACATGATAGCCAGCAGTGTACCGCACAAGAAAAGTGCGTGAACTGCGGGGGAAATCATACATCCTTCTCTCGATCGTGTGAACGTTGGATTCTAGAAAAGAGAATAACAACAATTAAAATCAAGGAAAACATCTCGTATCCCGAGGCTAGGCGAAAACTTTCAATACAAACGCCTACGCCTGGTGTAAGCTATGCGTCTGCTGTTCAAAAATCTTTTTGTGCAAATTGTACATGTCCCAGTTGTGTTAAATCTGTCAAAGCAGTAAAGAAAACCTCTGAATCGGATACAGAACAATCCATAAACAGTGCTTCTGACACTGACAAACAAGTAAAACCCCAAACCAAATCTAGATCTCAAAAGTCAATAAAATTAAAACTTGCAAAGCGTGGCCAAACACAGAAAGATCTATCTGCGAAACTTAAGAAATCAATTAGCAAAAATTCTGTCGCTTTGGGACTAGCGGCACAAGGTTTAGCACATAAGGACTTGACGTCCATATTCAGTGGTAAACGTAATGGTCCCGACCTTAAACTGCACCCATCGGAAGATGAGGATGATTTTGATATGAGTTGCGACGTTTCTGCAACTCCTACTGTTGCTCCTTATAATTCTGTGACACATCTCTCTTGATGGGTACCTTCCTTTCTTGGAATTGTCGCGGCATTCGGTCCAAACTTCAGGACATGAAGACCATTATCAACACCTTTCATCCTGTGTGTTTTGGTGTTCAAGAGACCTTCTTGACACCCAACATCCCCTTAAAACTACGAGGCTATAATTGTATTCGGAAAGATGCAGGCACCGGAGTGCACAATTCTGGAGGTGTCTGCATTTTGACATCAAATCTATACCCGAGCACACCGTTAAATTTTCATACACCTCTACAGGCTGTGGCTGTACAAGTTCATATCAGAACACTGGTTACAGTCTGCTGCATCTATTTGCCACCTCATGATGTTATTAGCCAACAGGCACTTAACAATTTAATCGACCAGCTTCCGTCACCTTTACTGATAATAGGGGATTTCAATGCTCATAGTTCTATGTGGGGTTCGAATAGTACAAATTCTCGTGGGCGACAGATCGAACAGTTTATAACCAATAACTGTCTCTGTCTGCTCAATAATGAAGAAAAAACGTACTTCCATGAACCCACACGTACTTTCCACAGTATTGACTTGGCCATATGCTCTCCCGACTTACTGCCTTTGTTGAACTTTGCTGTTAGTGAAGATCTCTACAACAGTGATCACTACCCTTTAATAATCTCGCAGGCTGATAGAAGTGGTGCGGCCTTTTATCCACCACGTTTCCTATTCCAGCGGGCAGATTGGGCTACTTTCACTCAGCTGGCAGAAATTACCGAGACTATGGTTAATACTTACGATATTACGGAGGCAGCACAAAATGTTATTGATTGTATTATATGTGCCGCTAACAACACCATCCCAAAATGTTCCCCACATTTACGAAAATTTCGTCGCCCGTGGTGGAATGAGGCTTGCCGTGACAGTAACAAAGAACAAAAGAAAAGATGGAACATTTTTCGAAGGTACCCTTCGACAGAGAATCTTATAGCTTTTAAATTTGCCAGAGCCAATGCACGGCGGATTCGCCGACAGTGTCAGAGGGAATCATGGATTCACTTCATATCATCAATTACATCCTCTATTTCTAGTAAATTACTTTGGAAGAAGGTGAAGGCTGCAAACGGAATCTATAGAGACTTTTCTTTCCCTGTATTGAAGATAGGACGTGGAATGGTCTCCTCTCCCTTAGACGTTGCCAATACTCTCGCAGAAGCCTTCGCACAAGTTTCCGCTTCTGATTCATACCAGCCCGCATTCGTGGCGACTAAGAATCGAGCGGAACGGAAGAATTTACGTTTTTCCACCCGAAGATCTCTTCCCTACAATTCCGATTTTAGCATGCATGAACTACTATTGGCCTTATCTAAAGTACATGATACTAGCCCCGGATGGAATTACGTACAATATGCTTAGCCATTTATCTACGTCCTCTCTCACTAATCTGCTGCGTTTATTCAATCGTATATGGATTGAACAGAGGTTCCCGTCGCAATGGCACGAAGCTATTGTGATACCAATCCTCAAACCCGGGAAAGATTCGTCTAACCCTCTACATTATAGACCTATTGCGCTCACAAGTTGTCTGTGCAAGTTGCTTGAGCGTATGGTTAATGCCCGTCTTGTTTTTGAACTTGAGAGGAAAGAATGCATTCCACAAATGCAGAGTGGTTTTCGAAAAGGACGCTCAACATATGATAATATCGTCCTACTCGAGACCCAAATACGCAACGCATTTGTTAGCCGAAACCACCTGGTTTCCATCTTCTTTGATGTCGAAAAGGCTTACGACCGTACCTGGCGCTTTGGCATTCTTAAAACTCTTTTTAATTTTGGTTTTAAGGGAAATTTACCTATTTTTTTAAAAAACTTTTTATCTTTGCGAAAATTTCGTGTTCGGATTGGCAATTGTTATTCAGATTCTTTTATTCAAGCTGAGGGGGTTCCACAAGGAAGCGTCCTTAGTGTAACGCTCTTTATTATTCATTTTAGCCAAATCCTTAATATTTTACCACCATCTGTTGAGGGCAACCTGTATGTAGATGATCTTCAGATCTCCTGTCAAGGTTGCAATATGCACCTAATAGAGCGCCAGCTGCAAGTTGCAGTTAATAAGATAATAGACTGGTGTGAGGAAAACGGGCATACGATTTCCGCCGAAAAAAGTAAATGCGTTCATTTTTGTCGGAAGCGTGAAATTCATTTGGACCCTTCAATTAATATTAAGGATACCTCAATCCCTGTGGTTGGTGAAATAATGTTTTTAGGAGTAGTGTTTGATCGCAAACTCACTTTCCTTCAGCATATTTTATATCTGCGGAAGAAGTGTGACAGGTCAATGAACATTCTAAAAGTACTTTCTAAAACCTCTTGGGGAGCAGACCGTACATCTTTGCTTCGAATTTATGAAGCAGTTATTTTATCCCGTATTGATTATGGATGTATGGTATATGGTTCTGCAAGGTCCTCCGTTTTGAGTAGACTAGATACTATACACCACACCGCCCTGAGAATTTGCTCAGGAGCTTTCCGAACCTCACCAGTTGAAAGTCTTTACAATGTATGTCACCAACTGCCTCTAAATTTGAGGCGCCAAAAAATATCTGTCCAGTATTACCTCCGATCATTATCCGTTCCAAAACATCCCATGGTTTCTATGATGCTTCCCGCTCGGCTTCGGAGATTTTACGCAGCCCGACCATCTAACATTCTTCCTTTTTGTGAACGAGTAAAATTGCTTCTCGCTGATTCTGAGCTTAGTGATATGGGTATGCAGTCATTTGATTTATTTTCATTTCCACCTTGGGATATTCCTGAATTTTCCTTCTTAAACCCATTCTGTGGTTTCGAAAAGTCTACAACGGCCCCTGTGGTTTTTAAAACACTCTTTGGTTCTCATCGCTGTCAGTTTTCATCATATATGCCTATTTTTACAGATGGTTCTAGGTCAGATGATCATGTTGGGTGTGGTATTGTGTTTGGAACACAAACATTCGGCTACAGTCTACATACATGCCTCTCTGTTTTGTCTACCGAATTATTAGCAATTTTCTATGCCTTACAAAAAATTTCTCAAAGCTCAGAACGCAAATTTTGTGTTTATACTGACAGCATGAGTTCCCTAGAAACTCTTTCCCATTTTCATAGTCAGCTTCATCCAATTGCCTTGGAAATCTTGGATCTTTTGAGGACTCTAAAGAATAGAGACTATGAATTATTATTCTGTTGGGTCCCAAGTCATGTCGGAATAATCGGAAATGAGCTGGCGGATAACGCTGCTAAAACAGCAACTTTGTTTATGCAGCATGAAATACCCTTCCCTGACGCGAAGAACCTTTATTCAAGACATATTTATTCGTTATGGCAACAATCATGGAATCAGCAGATAAATAATAAATTGCGTAGCATAAAACCAACAATTGCATTCTGGTCTTCTCATCCAATGCGTGAGCTCGATGTCAAATTGACTAGACTCCGCATTGGTCATACTCGTATAACTCACAAATATCTTCTATTTGGTGATCGAGCTCCTCTCTGTTCGAGATGCCAAGTGCTTTTAACGATTCGTCATATTTTTATTGAATGTCCTGATTTTAATTTTCATCGTTTACGGTATTTTAACTCCTCATCACTAGACATGCCATCGCTGTTAGGAGAGAATCCTCACAAAAACCTTTTTAAATTTATTAGGGCAATTGGTTTTTATAATTCCATTTAAACTTCATAATTTTAAATGTGTTCAATTTTCCACCGTTTCGTTTTAATTTTAACGTCGACTTTTAATGTATCTTTTATTACTATTAAAGTTATTTTTTAGGTTGTATTAGAAAAAACTTTTATCAACCATACGTCTGGCGCAGTATAGCCTACACTGGCTCTTGTGCCAATAAAACAAACAACCAACCAACCAACCAACCCAATACGCGAGACTGATGTGAAATTGACTCGTCTCCGCATAGGTCATACGCGTTATACACACCGCCATCTCATTTTTGGCGAGACGGTGCCAAAGTGCCCAACATGTCATGTGGATTTTACTGTAAATCATATTTTAATTGAATGCCCCGCTTTTAAACAAAATCGTGTTCAGTTTTTTAAAACATCGTCATTAACCTTGCAGGACTTGGTGGGTGAGAGATACCACCCGAACGTTTTCAAGTTTTTAAAATCTATTAATTTTTATATTTGCATTTAATATTGTGAACAATAATTTTAACATTTTGGTCATTAGTTTCAAATCATTCATTCAAACAAGTCTATCTTATAATATTGCATTATTATATTATACATGTTTTTATTTCTATCTGCTTTTATATTTTTACTAATGTATTATAACAACCATATTTTAATGTTTTACTTCTATTTTCATTTTTTACCATTTGCTTGGCGCAGCATAGCCAAATATGGCTCTTGCGCCAATAAACAACAACCAACCAACCAACCAACTTATCAATAAATGGATGTAAACCTTTTACCTGCCTTTGTCTTGAGACTTCACTGAACATCTTAAATCTTTCATCTCTTTGGCAAACTCGCTTTGTTGGACTAAACTTACCAATGAAAGTTCGGCTGCTTTCAGCTTATTAGGGAATAAAATCTCTTGATTTGTCATCTTTCTTTCTACAATTTTCGATGAACGGATATACATAGCTCAAAATTAAAATAAGTTTACTATAACTATTCTGTTTACTATTCGGAATAATTCTGTCAGTGGAGGATTCATCGTGTTGGTTTAATTATTTCTTTTTCATTCTCTTCGAGCAGATGCTCGTAATTCTTTTGCGTTATGTTGCAATCGGGCGAAAGTTGATGTTACTGCGAACACGGAAGTTGTACTGTTTGTGTGTGTGTGTGTGTTCTAGCGCGGTTCGAAATAATAAATTTCTGCATTAGCAATCTGTCTGAAGCAACTTTTCAGCTCGATAAATGGTCAGGTTGTTTCGGTATGTTTACCAGCGATCTGTTTTACACATTTAATTCTAGCATCACTGTCGATCAATGTTTTAATCGGTGCTTCATTAATAACAAGATTATCGAATTCCAAATCTTGAATAAATTCCCCTTCTGAAAACTTTTTCTTCTGCGCCCCAATTTGATGTATGGCTGATGATTCCGCAACATTTTCTCACTGTTTTACTTCGTTTGATTTAAAGTATTTATCGCAAAATTTTACGAAATGGAAAGTCTGTCCGCAAGAAACAACCGGATTTTTTTTTTCTTTTTTTCGGAATTACCTTTCTGATTAGGTTCAGGATAGTTCAGTTACTGACGATTTATTTTCCAACTTGCATTCCTGAATATGGCACTTTCGTTTCATGCAAAGATTCTTCTTTAGAAGCAAAATATAGGTCGCACTCTTTTGCGAGCTTTAATGGCTCAAACCACAAATCTGATTGACGAATAGCAATATGGCGGTAACATTATATATCCAGGGATTCGACTATTTTAGGGAATAATCAAATCACTAAGCGATTTAAACTCGCCGACATTTCACAGATTTAGATAATACTTAAAATTAGATCTTATTCTTGTTTGAAATTTGACATGCGTTTCATTGGATTTTCGTTGTACATGTCGGAAATTTTGCAAACACTTGAAATTTTCGCAAAATGAGAGGTTTTAATTTCTCATAATCCTATAACTCCTCTTCGTCGATATATAGAGGCTCAATATTGGCTTTTTCTCCAAGAATTGCAATCAATATTTCGGATTTCAAATTTTTCGACACATTTTTTTCTTTTAAATGCTCGTTCCAGCAATTTGAAAAAGAATGCTAAATTTTGCGGCCTTGAAGGAACTGCTGGTGCTAAAGTTTTAACTGATTTTATTATGCTTTCCAGGTCTGGAAGTATAATACTTGGTGCTTTCCAGGTCTGGAAGCACTTGGCTCTGACTCCGAACTTCCATAACTGGTGCTGGCATTTCGCGCATTTTAAAGTTCCGATTCGGCTTGAATTCTACTGAGTTTAATCTTCTCTAACTCAATCAAATTACTTTCGCGCCGTCTTTTTTTGTGAATTTTCTCTCCTCGATTACGGTATTTAGTAAATCTTTCATGTACTCGGAATAATTTTTATAAATGTCAGTTTTCTATTCGCGCTTTAACTGTTGATATAGTGACAGATTTCGGCACCTCTACATTTAATTCCTGGACCAAATTAAAAAGACCTTCTTTGCCTTGTTTAAACTAACCATGCTTGGAATTGAAAAGTTCCTACCTTTATATTATCCGCTTGACCCAAGTAAGTCTTCGGCTTCTTTAAGCCCTTAAAAATAAATTTTACGTTTTCCTCAGCTCACCGATTAATTTCAGTTTTGATCCCGGCCGAGCCTCCAAGTTGTGAGAGCTAATGTGTCTATCCTAAGAATGAATTCACTTCAAATCGGTGTTTAGGGATTAAATATTATATTCTATGGTACATATTTACAGTTAAGATCAAACAATGGTTTGGATATCTCGTGCTACCCCAGTACCACGGCTCACAGCCATTACACGCCGAATAGTACAGCACAGGATCTCGAGTCTTATTGAATATTCATTAGAGTTCTTAGTGTTACCCCTGGCGCCGCCTACGCCATCTCATGAGGTGTTTGGAGACTGTCACTACATATATACAGTATGGGCAAAAAGTTCATAAAAGCTCATAAAACTCGGAAAATTCAGCAAAATAAAAAACGGTTTACAGGTTAGCATCGATAAGTCACAGGATTTCTTTTAAGATAAGAATAAAATAATTCAAATACAGAGAATAGGCAGCGCTTCATTCATAAATGAAGAAAAGACACGCAAATAACAAAAATACCAAATCATATATTATAGCAATATGTGTTCCACATATTCATTACCACAAGTGATAACACATTTCAGGCCCCCTCAGGGGCTCACCTACTATAGGTGAGTACGGGTGTCCCAATCCCGAGGTACCCAGGGATCTTTACTCCCTTTATGTTTACTCTCCACTACGCCTTCTGCTGTCTACCTTTTTCTTCTTTCCTTCGAGGGTAGGCGAGGGAGCTCTCCATGAGAAGCTGTCGCCGCTCTGTTTGCTTCCTGCTTCTCATGGACAGCAAATACCCCCACGTGTTTGCCGTGCGTGGCGACCCATTAGACGGGTGGTACATTTCGGTCTCCGGTGTATCAATCGGCCGGTATCCCAGGCATCTAACTGGGCTGCTCAAGGGGATCAAGCGAAGGGGTCACTCCTTGGGCTTGGCGTTAAGGGTGGTCACTGTCCCCGGGGGTGACTCCAAGCGTATAGGTTCCGGCTAGCATTATGGCAAGTGCCGAGGTTGGGATTTTCCAGAGCCGGTAACTGCCATCCCTTGTTGGGCTCCGTGGTGGGCGATGCCGTCGGGTCCGAATTCTTTTCTATATCGCATGGGTACTAATGTTCTTCATCACAGTAATGCTTTTTTAAAATTTTTTGTTATCAGTTCTGAAAAATCATCTTTAAAATTTGTGTCACCAATTTTGATACATAAATCCATACTTGGCGTTGTCGGAGAAGTACAAAATATAAAAAAGTTAAATAATGGAAGCCTGCTTATTGAAGTAAAAAACAACCAACAGTCTCAAAATATTACAAAGTTAAAAAAGATAGGGGACATCGATGTCACTGTTTCTTCCCACCGTTTCCTTAATTATTCCAGAGGTGTCGTATCTGAAAAAGAATTCCAGAGAGATCTTGAAGAGGACCTTTTGGATAATTTAAAAGATCAAAAAGTGCTAGCAGTTCGCAGGATTATAATTAAAAAAAATAATCAAAATATTCCTACTAAACATTTAATTCTAACATTCAATACTCCAGTTTTACCGAAATCTGTAAAAATAGCCTATATCAATTGCCCAGTTAAACCATATATTCCAGAACCACTCCGCTGCTTTAAATGCCAAAAATTTGGTCATTCTATTACAGCTTGCAGGGGAGATACAGAAATTTGCGCTCGATGCTCCCTCCCAGACCACAATAGTAAAAACTGTACATCTACCACACAAAAATGTTATAACTGTCAAGGCGATCACCCATCTTACTTCCGTTCTTGCCCACGCTACAAACAAGAAAAAGAAATTCAAACCATCAAAATAACAAAAGGTATTTCATTTTCAGAAGCACGCAAAATAGTAGGCGAAAGAACACCAAAACCAAATCTCTCATATTCATCAGCGTTAAATTCAGCCGCTTCAACTTCAGAACCCCGCAATTCACAAAACCAACCATTGATAAACATAGAAACAAATACTCCTGCAATCGGCAAAGCAGATCCTGACACCATAACAATAAAAAAGACCGACTACCTTGCCCTTCTGGAAATAAAAAAATCTTGGGAAGAAACGTCTTCCTCTTCTCCTAAAAAGACAAAACGGAAAAAAGTTTTAATGAAGGAAAAAATGCTCAAAGAAAAAAAGACACCCAAAGCAAAAGAAACAAATAAAACTGAAGAAAAGGAAGAACATTTTAAAATTCATCCATCTGACGATAGTATTAGTGATATGGATGAAGACAGAGTGGATTCTGATCCCACTAATATTTCATCGGACTATTTTAAATCCAAATTTTTTAAAAAGCCTAAAGGTTGATGTTCTCTCACCTTCATCTTTTCTATTTACTGAAGGCAATCTCTTTTTTTTTTCCATTGCTCTTTTTTAATCTTTATGTCTACATTCGTCTCTTGGAATTGCCGAGGGTACATGAATAAATCTTCAGAATTGAGAGACATTATAAACAAATACCATCCTGCCTGCATTGCACTCCAGGAAACCTACCTTAAAACAGACAAGCAGAACATACGGCATTACAAAAATTTCAGCAAGCACAATATTCAAAACCGATTTTCTGGGGGCGTGGTAATTCTTGTCTCTACGAATATTCCATCAATGCAAGTAAATCTGAACACTAATTTGCAAGCTGTGGCTGTACAAATTCAGATGAAAAATTTAATAACTGTATGTAGCCTCTATTTGCCACCTAAACAACAAATCAGTCAAACGGACCTAAATAACTTGTTTTGCCAATTACCTTCTCCATTCATTATTTTGGGCGATCTTAATGGTCATAGTCCCTTTTGGGGAAGCTCTGAATCAAATTCGCGTGGTCAGCAAATCGAACAATTTCTTGCAGATCATAATTTATGCATTTTAAATTCTGACGAAAAAACGCATTTTCATTTACCAACACGAACTTTTCATTCTGTTGATCTCGCTATTTGCTCTCCGTCTTTATTGCCTTTTTTCAGTTTAACTGTTGACAACGATCTTTATAATAGCGACCATTTTCCTTTAATTGTGACCGACAGTAGGCACAATGCAGCTAGTTCTTTCCGACCATCCAAATATGTTTTAAATGCAGCAAACTGGCAAAAATTCACCTCTCTGGCTAATATAAATTCAGAAATAGTTAAATCTTCCACTATTGATGAAGCTCTGAAACATATTGTCAGTATTATAATTGAGGCAGCAGATAATGCTATTCCAAAGAAATCTGGAGTTCGGAGGAAGCAAAACAAGCCATGGTGGGATGCTAATTGCCAACAAGCATATAAAAGACAAAAAAAGGCATGGAATATTTTTCGCCGTTATCCCTCTATTGAAAATTTTGTCAAATTTAAAAAATCTAGAGCAGAATCGAGAAAAATCCAACGACGTAGTAGAAGAATTTCTTGGCAAAAATTCGTTTCTGGTATCACTTCAACAATATCTAGCCATCATTTGTGGAATAAAGTTAAGAAAGCTTCAGGTGCTTCTCATTCTAATCATGTTTCAATTTTAATTGATAAAGGTAACACCATATCATCCACAAAAGACATTGCAAATTCCATAGCTTCAACATTAGCTCATACGTCCAGCAGTAAAAATTATCCTCCTGCGTTTTTGAAATACAAAGAGAAAGCAGAAAAGCAAAAACTAAATTTTAATTCTCAAACTAATTTGCCCTACAACAGCGATTTTACGTTTTTCGAATTCCAATCGTGCCTTGCCGTTGTCCATGATTCTTCTCCCGGTCCTGACAACATTAGTTACGCTATGATAAAAAACTTAACAATAGAGTCGAAAAAAAGCTTATTATACCTTTATAACCGTATCTGGCAAGAACAATATTTTCCTACTTTTTGGCAACAAGCTATAATAATTCCTTTACTAAAACCAGGCAAAGATCCAACAAATCCATCAAATTATCGACCCATAGCTTTGACCTGTTGTCTTTGTAAATTGCTAGAAAAAATGATAAATCGAAGGCTAATTTTTTATCTGGAGACAAATAACTTACTTCACCCGTCACAAAGTGGATTTCGAAGAGGACGGAGCACTCTTGATAATCTTCTTGCTCTCGAATCCGACATTCGCCTAGCTTTTTTACAAAGAAAACACTTAGTTGCCATTTTTTTCGACATCGAAAAGGCATACGACCGAACTTGGAGATATGGAATTTTAAAAGATTTATATGATCTGGGACTAAGAGGAAATCTTCCTGTTTTTATTAGAAATTTTTTAAAACATAGAAAATTCCGTGTTAAGGTGGAATCTGAAATTTCAGATTCTTTTGTACAAGAAGAAGGTGTTCCCCAAGGCAGCGTTTTAAGCGTCACTCTTTTTATTTTAAAAATAAATAACATTTTAAAACTACTTCCAATTTCTGTGAAGGGTTTTTTATATGTTGACGACCTGTATATCTCTTGTACAGGGATGCATATGAATTTTATACAAAGACAATTGCAGATCGCGATAAATAATATTACCCAATGGACGAACACTAATGGTTTTACCATCTCAACATTGAAAACGGCTGGTGTGCACTTCTGTCGGAAACGAAACCTTCATTTTGATCCTGATCTGAAACTGTATGATCAGCCAGTACCGTTTTTAAATGAAATTCGATTTCTGGGCATTATCTTTGATAAAAAACTCACCTTTCAGTCTCATATAAAATTTTTACGTAAAAAATGTGAAAAGTCTTTAAATATTTTAAAAGTCTTATCAACTACAGCATGGGGAGCCGACAGAAAGTCTATGATTAAAATATACAAGGCCGTTGTACTTTCCAAGCTGGATTATGGTTCCTCAATATACGGTTCTGCTAGAAAAAGCATTTTACAAAAACTAGATCCTATTCATCACATAGCTCTCCGTCTTTGTTCAGGTGCTTTCAGGACATCCCCTGTTAAAAGCTTGTATGTTGAGACCTATGAACCATCCCTTGAATTAAGAAGACAATTTTCATCTCTTAATTATTATTTTAAAATTCAATCTAAAATTAATCATCCATTTCATGATTTTAAACTTCGCCCTTTCTTAGCTCGCTTGCAAGACGCCCGAAAATCATTCATTCCTGTCTTTTTTACGAGAGTTCATAATATTCTTTCAGACCTTAATCTACTGTATCTGCATGCAGCTCCTCAGCCGGAAAATTCTTTTCCACCTTGGAAAATCCCTCCAGTACAATATTTAAATCCTTTTCAAACTTTTATCAAGTCTGATACAGCAAATATTATTTTTCAAGAAATTTTCCTAGAACACAGAGAAAAATATCAAAATTTTATTCCAGTTTTTACAGACGGCTCAAAATCGGCTGCTCATGCCTCTTTTGCTGTTGTTTTTCCTCATATAGTTTCTTCGTTCAAACTTCATCCCTCCTGTTCAGTTTTTACTGCAGAAATAAGTGCACTTTTATATGCTTTAGAAGAAATTTCTAATAGCCGGGATAAAAGTTTTATCATCTATACGGACTCTCTCAGTGTTTTAAATTCTCTACAATCATGTAATCCTCATCCTTTGGTTTTAAAAATTTTAGATATTTTAGATAAACTAACATCTCGTAGTTACACTATTTTATTCTGTTGGGTACCATCCCATGTTGGAATTATGGGCAATGAAGAGGCAGATAAGGCTGCCAAATTGGCGACAACTTCAATAACTACAAATATCCCTGTGAACGACGTAAAGAAACACGTTAAAAGGCTTCTATATTCTAATTGGCAAAGACAGTGGGACATGGAGACAAACAACAAACTTCATGGTATCAAACCCCATGGGCAACCTTGGCCCTCATTAGCGAACAGAAAAGCAGATACTGTTTTAACACGATTACGAATTGGACACACTCGATTCACCCATACTCATTTGTTGTTAGGTGAACAACCACCACTGTGTTCGCGATGCCATTGTCAAATGTCTGTTCAACATATTTTATCAGAATGTCCAAATTTCAATGTTCAGCGTTTACAGTTTTTTCAAAAGTCTTGCCCTTCATTATCTTCCCTGCTTGATAAGACACCTCATGTCCAAATTTTTGCTTTTTTAAAGTCCATAAAGTTTTATCCATTGATTTAAATCTTGTTTACTTTTTAGCTTCCCCCTCATCTTCTCTTCGATAAGTGTTTTAAAATGAGATAATTTTACCCATTGTTTGGCGCAGCATAGCCAACATCATGGCTCTTGCGCCATAAAAACCTCAAACAATCAATCAACACATTTCAGGCTTGTGACAAATCCAGCAAAGGCAGAATGCAGCATGTCCGGCTGTATACATAAACAGCTCTCGGCAGATTGTATCTTTCAATTCTGAACAGATTGGATGGACCGAATCAATACACTCAGAATTTAAAATTTCCCATTAACCAAAAGTCTTTTTTTGTCGGATCTAGAGACCGAGAACGCCATGGAAATCTGCAACGTTTGCTAATGGTTCTATCTTTTCTGTAAGGCTTTATCAGGAATTCCTTGTCCTGGAGTAGCAGTGTCACTTGTTGCTCCATCTTGCATAAAAGTAACAATAGAAGGAGCTCTTTTTCAAGCAAACATGGAAAACCCTTTTCACGAAGAAGGGTTATATGACGCTGAACATTTACTTTCACCGTTTTCCACCAATTTACTGCACTGTGTTTCAAAGAGGGGTCTTATCATGAAGCAACCAATGACCCACCACCACCACCACACTGTGATTTTGGGGAAATACGTTGGTTTCTCGGTGTACACTCGTGGATTTGACGTCGCCCAGATGCGACAGTTATGTGTACTAACGTCGCCATGCAGCGGAAAATGAACTTCATCTGTCCACAAGATTTCAAAGACTCAGGAGGGATCTTGTTCAATTTTGGAGAGAGGGCACCTCGCACTTTCTTCTCTTTCTACGGTATCTGATGGTAAAAGTTCATGACAAGACTGTTACTCTAGATCAAGAGTGTAAGTATTTATAATTAACAGTTTCATTTGCATATTTCCAACTTAGTCGTTCGTACCAGCACCATCTGTCGGCAGTTTTTAAACTTTTTTTCTTATTAAAAAAATCCCGTGACCTATTAATGCTAAACCCAAAAATTGTTTTTTTTTTATTTTGGTTATTTTTTCGAGTTTTATGAAAGTTTAAAGTTTTTACCGACTCTGTATATAAGAAGGCGTCGTGGGGTAAAGTGATCTTTTTGAAGAAAAGGAATAACAAGCAATAATTTATTAAGATTATATATAATTAAAACATATCAATATTTACACTATTTACAGGAATGGGATTAGATTTAATTAAGAGCAGGGTTCACCTAAGATGAGAACACCAAACATGGCTAAGCCTAAAAATGCTACGTAAAGGGAGCACATAAACAGCGTCCGATCTCACTCGTCCATCTCCGCCAAAAGAAGCGAGTGTTAATCTTTTAAAAGCCTACTAGGCACTCTGACGTCACACGCATTACATGACATAATTGGCGTCGCCATCTCTTACAATCGAAACCAACAAAATACTTCAATTAATCACCATCCTTTAAACAAATTTACAGCCAATATCACTTGCTACAAATTCGCCCATCCTGGGATTACTGATCCTAATGATTTGACATGCATTGAATAATTGGCCTTTAACGACATTAAATAAATGCGCATTGGAAAGTAAAAATTTCTGAAATGCATTAAATATAAGGAATAACAATACGCGTAAATAATAATGACAACAAATAAAAATAATAAGAAGAAAATACAATAGACAATAATGAATTCAGAAATACTTAATCTTTCACTCTGATGAGTAAAATTTCATTAAATTGGCGGATGAAGATGTTAATATAAGGCCCTCATGGTCACCTACTTTTCCAAGCTTTTCTCTATCTCTAGGCTTTACTTCGATTATTCTATACGGTCCTAAAAATTTTAGTTTTAGTTTTCTCTGAAGTTAGTGGCCATTCAGAAAATGCAAAGAGAAAACTAAGTCTCCCTTCTGGTACGTAGGGTCCTTCTTGCGTTTCTTTTTGTAGGTTCTCATATTTTCTGCTTGGGTCTTTTGAATATTTCTTCTTGCATCTTGTCGTAGTTGGTTTCTCTTTTCTTCCAGACCCTTCATTATTTCTTTCATTAGTAGATTTTTTAGATGAGTTCTTCTTTATTCCTTATGGCAACGCCGGTCAGTAGTTGAAACGGAGACCACTTAGTTGGTGATACTAATTAGAATTCTTTGAAATTTATCTACGAATATGTACCATTTGGAGGAATCGGCGATTGACACCTTGGTCAAAACCGTAGTAAGAGTTCTGTGAATCCTCTCGACTTCATCTTTTTATAATTATAGGCGATCTTAACGACCATATGGGGTAATTCTGATAGCAATTCCCGTGGTCTGCAAATTGAAACATTTCTTTCAGATCATAATTTAAGTCTCTTAAACTCTGATGAAAAGACACATTTTCATTTACCCACACGTACATTTCATTCAGTTGACCTCGCAATTTGCTCTCCATCTCTTCTGCCTTTTTTGAATTTAACAGTTGACAATAATCTGTATAACAGTGACCATTTTCCATTAATTATAACCGACAGTAGACAGAATTCAAATAGTAATTTCCGGCCACATAAATATATTTTAAATGCAGCCAACTGGCAAAAGTTCACTTCATTAGCCAATATTGATTCTGAAATTATTAGCTCTGCCACTATCGAAGATGCACTTAATTATATTGTCAAAACCATAATTGAAGCAGCAGATAAATCAATACCCAAGACTACTGGTAATTACAGAAAACAAAATGAACCTAGGTGGAATGCTGACTGCAAACAGGCTTACAAGAAACAAAGGAAGGCTTGGGATATATTCCGAAGGCGACCCACTACCGAAAATTTTATTATTTTTCAAAAGACAATAGCGGAATCCAGAAGAATTCGAAGACTTTGCCGCAGAGTATCATGGCAAAAGTTTGTTTCCAGCATAATATCAACTATATCCAGCAAAAAACTTTTGTATAAAATTAAAACAATCTCTGGTGTCTCTCAATTGAATAGTGTTTGTTTTAGTTGATAATGGAAGAACAATATCCACCTTAAAGGACATTGCAAATACCATTGCTTCATCTCGCTTAATCAATCCTATAACTGTGACTTTAGTCTCCGGGAATTTCAAACAAGCCTCTCAAAGATGCATGAATCTGAACCTGGTCCAGATAATATCACCTATACCATGATCAAACATCTAACAATAGAGTCCCCTTCAGGGGCTCACCTACTATAGGTGAGTACGGGTGTCCCAATCCCGAGGTTCCCAGGGATCTCTACACCCTTTATGTTTACTCTCCGCTACACCTTCTGCTATCTCCTTTTTTCTTCTTTCCCTCGAGGGTAGGCGAAGGAGCTCTCCATGAGAAGCTGTCGCCGCTCTGTTTGCTCCCTGCTTCTCATGGACAGCAAATACCCCCACGTGTTCGCCGTGCGTGGCGACCCATTAGACGGGTGGTGCACTGTGGTCCCCGGTGTATCAATCGGCTGGTCGCTATCCACCTGAGTGGTTAGTCTGCTAGGGATCAAGCGAAGGGGTTACTCCTTGGGCTTGTCGTTAAGGGTGGTCACTGTCCCCGGGGGTAACTCCCAGCCTATAGGTACCGATTAGCACTAGGGTGGATGCCGAGGCTGGGAATGACCAGAGCCGGTAATTGCCTTCCCTTGGTGGGCGGTGCCGTCGGACCCAAAACTTTTATCATATCGTATGGGCTCCTCCAAACGTGGTCCCTTCAGTGGGCATAAAGTTCATAAGTCTCTAAATAATTTCGAACATTTTGACAAATTTTTTGTAATTAAAAGAAAATCAGGAAAACAAGATACTTTTAACTCGGTTTCACCTTTTTTAGTTCAGAAAGCCGTCTCTGCTACTGTCGGTGAGGTACAATCTATTAAAAAAATGCGTTATGGTGATTTATTAGTTGAAGTAAATTCAAAGAAACAATCGCAGCATATCATGAAACTGAAAGCTCTAGCTTCCATACCCATTTCCTTTAGTCCGCACACACCCTTAAACTTCTCCAAAGGTGTAATAACTTGCGGAGAATTATTTAATGTCTCTCTGGAAGAAATAACTTCAGAATTGAAACCTCAAGGTGTGACGCATGTTCGCCAGATTGCCATTCGGCGGGATGGTCAACTCCTTCCAACAAAGCATTATGTGCTCACCTTCCATAGCCCCAAGCTACCTGAATTTATATATGCCGGTTATATTAAGTTACCTGTGCGTCAGTATATACCAAATCCTTTGAGGTGTTTCCAATGCCAGCGCTTTGGCCACTCGAAGATTAATTGCCGCGGGACACTCACTTGTGCCCGCTGTGCTGATAAAGGGCATGATAGCCAGCAGTGTTCCGCAATAGAAAAGTGCGTAAACTGTGGCGGCGATCATCCCTCTTATTCTCGAAATTGCTCACGCTGGAAACTGGAAAAAGAAGTAACTATTATCAAAATAAAAGAAAACATTACATACCCAGAAGCTAGATGTAGAGTTCAAATCCAGTCACCTACGCCAGGCATTAGCTATGCCTCAGATGTCCAGAAACCATTTTGTGCAAATTGTTCCTATGAAAACTGTATAAAGCAAACTCCAAAACCAAAGCTTCCTGTAAAAACATCAGAATCTGATTCTGATAATTCAGTTAAAAGTATATCAGAATCTCCTAAACCGGATCTGTCAGCATCTAAAAAAACACGTAAGAAAAAACCTCAGTCCTCACTGACATTGAAACTTGCTAAACGTGGCATATCGCATAAAGATCTTTCCATCAGATTACAAAAATCTACTTCTCGGAATTCCGTAGCTTTGGAATTAGGAAGAGATGGTGTAGCCCATAAGGATTTAACGACTATCTTTGGAGGCACACCAACTATCCCTGATTTTAAGCTCCATCCCTCTGAGGATGAAGATGCACTTTCTATGACTTGCGAAGATCCAATCCTACCAATGCTCACTCACACTTACCATCTAAATCTCTCTCTTAATGGGTACCTTCGTTTCTTGGAATTGTCGCGGCATTCGTTCCAAACTTCATGACGTGAAATCAATTATTAACAAATTTCATCCTGTCTGTTTCGGTGTTCAAGAAACCTTCTTGACACCCAACATTCTCATCAAGTTACGCGGATATAGCTGTGTTCGGAAAGATACACACACTGGATCTCATGGTTCTGTAGGTGTCTGTATTTTCACTTCAAATTTCTATCCGAGCACACCTCTTATTTTACATACATCTCTTCAGGCTGTGGCTGTGCAGGTTCATATAAGATCTTTGGTCACAGTCTACTGTATTTATCTTCCGCCTCACGGTCTTATCCGTCAGCAAGACCTGGACAATCTAGTAGACCAACTTCCGTCACCCTTCATTTTGTTTGGCGACTTCAATGGACATAGTACTTTGTGGGGCTCGGATAGTGCCAACTCTCGTGGGCAGCAGATCGAACAGTTTATTGTTAATAACTGTCTCTGCCTGCTCAATACTGACGAGAAAACATACTTCCATGCGCCCACACGTAGCTTCCACTGTCTTGACCTGGCCATGTGCTCTCCTGAACTGCTACCGTTGCTAAATTTGACAGTTGGGAATGATCTGCACAATAGCGATCACTTCCCCCTAATAATCTCCCACGCTGATAGCGGTGGTGCGACTATTTGTCCTCCGCGTTTTCTATTCCAGCGGGCAGACTGGAATACATTTTCCCAAGTAGCAGGTATCAATGAGGCTATGGTCAGTAATGAAGACGTTTCACAAGCAGTACAAAATGTCATTGATACGATAATGAACGCCGCTAACGCCACCATTCCGAAAACCACACCACGGCTAAGAAAATTTCGTAGACCGTGGTGGAATGAAGCCTGCCTCGATAGTCATAAGAAACAGAGAAAACTCTGGAATCGTTTCAGCAGGTACCCTACGACTGTGAATTTGATCGCCGTTAAAAGAGCCAAGGCGCTAGCCCGCCGCATTCGGCGTCGTAGCCAGAGAGAATCATGGATTAACTTTGTTTCATCCATCACATCATCCACTTCCAGTAAACTTTTATGGAGAAAAGTAAAAGCCGCCGATGGGATCTATCACGAAACTTCTATTCCGGTTTTAAAAACCGGTAATATGATGCATTCAAACACATTAGACGTTGCTAACCTTCTCGGTCAAGCGTTTGCACAAGTTTTCGCAACGGCTTCTTACAGCCCTCAGTTTCTGGCAATTAAGAATCGAGCGGAACAGTTGCTTCTGCGCTTCAAAACCCGAAGAACCATTCCATATAACTGTGAATTCAGGATGCATGAACTGAAGAGGGCTCTGTCTGAAGTCCATGATACCAGTCCTGGGCCAGATTGAATCACGTATAACATGCTTCGCCATTTGAATACTATTTCCCTTTCCAATCTGTTACTGCTTTTTAACAGAATATGGACTGAGCAGGAATACCCTTCACAATGGCGAGAAGCTATTGTGATTCCTATCTTAAAACCTGGCAAAGAACCATCTGTCCCTCTGAACTACAGACCAATTGCTCTTACAAATTGCCTTTGTAAGACCTTCCAGCGCATGGTCAACGCTCGTCTAATATTCGAATTGGAGAAACAAGGTTGCATCTCCCCGCTGCAGGGTGGTTTCCGTAGAGGTCGGTCTACTTTTGACAACCTCATATTACTTGAAACTCAAATTCGCAACGCATTTGTTAGGAGGAACCACCTTGTTTCTATATTTTTTGACATAGAGAAAGCGTATGATCGTGCCTGGCGCTATGGTATACTTTCCACACTATTTAATTTAGGTTTTAGGGGTAACTTACCAATATTTATAGAAAACTTTTTAACACAACGTACTATTCGTGTTCGAGTTGGTAACTTTTATTCTAATAATTTTATTCAAACTGAGGGAGTTCCGCAAGGAAGTGTCCTCAGTGTTACACTTTTTATTGTGCATCTAAGCCAAATTTTAAATAAGTTGCCTTCATCTGTTCAAGGAACACTTTATGTTGATGATCTTCAGATCTCATGCCAAGGCAGTAACATGACACTAATAGAGCGACAACTGCAAAACGCAGTAAATAAATTGGTAGCTTGGTGTGATAATAATGGTCACACTATTTCCCCAGATAAGAGTAATTGCATTCACTTCTGTCGGAAAAGAAACATTCACCAGGATCCTTGTATTAGAATTAAAAATATTCCAATTCCTGTTCCCCTCAGGGGCTCACCTACTATAGGTGAGTACGGGTGTCCCAATCCCGAGGTTCCCAGGGATCTTTACTCCCTTTATGCTTACTCTACCCTACGCCTTCTGCTTTCTGCTGTTTTTTCTTTCCCTCGACGGCAAGCGAGGGAGCTCTCCATGAGAAGCTGTCGCCGCTCTGTTTGCTTCTTGCTTCTCATGGACAGCCAAAACCCCACGTGTTGGCCGTGCGTGGCAACCCTTTTGACAGACGGGTGGTGCACTGTGGTCCCCGGTGTATCAAACGGCTGGTACCTAGTCACCTGAGTGGCTAGGCTGCTACGGATCAAGCGAAGGGGTTACTCCTTGGGCTTGGCGTTAAGGGTGGTCACTGTCCCCGGGGGTAACTCCCAGCGTATAGGTACCGATTAGCACTATGGTAAGTACCGAGGCTAGACATCTAGAGCCAGTGGCTGCCATCCCTTGTTGGGCTCCGTGGTGGGCGATGCCGTCGGGCCCGAATCAATTTTCATATCGCATGGCTCCTCCCAAGAAGGGTCCCTTTAGTGGGCATAGCATAGTTCCTAACACTTTTTCTGTAAACCAACATTTTGATCGATATTATGTAATAAAACGAATTTCTGAAAGTGAGACATTTGAAACAGTTTCCCCTTTTTTGGTGCAGAAAGCAATTAGTGCTACAATTGGTGATGTGACGTCAATACGTAAGATGCGTTCTGGCGACTTGCTGATTGAGATTAATTCACGAAAGCAAGCCCAGAACATACAGAAGTTAAAGGCTTTAGCAACTATACCAATCAAGGTATCTCCACACACATCTTTAAATACATCAAAAGGTGTTATTACATGTGGAGAGATTTTAAACTTACCTGTAGATTTAATTACCGAAGAATTAAAATCGCAAGGTGTCACACGTGTCCGCCGTATTACCATCCGGCGAGATGGACAAACATTTGAGACTAAACATCATATACTTACTTTTATGTCCCCTAAACTCCCGGACTACATATATGCAGGCTACATTAAGCTTTCCGTGAGACCATATATACCGAATCCTCTCAGATGCTTTAAATGTCAGCGGTTTGGGCATTCGAAAGCAAACTGCCGTGGGACCGTCACTTGTGCCCGCTGTGCTGAGAAAGGACATGAGAGCCAGGATTGTTCAGCACCAGAGAAGTGCGTGAACTGTAAAGGCGAACATACGTCCTTCTCCCGCTTATGCCCACGTTGGAAAATCGAAAAACAAATCGCAGCAACTAAAATTAAAGAAAATATTCCATATCCTGAGGCTCGAAAGAAAGTTCTTACACAAACACCCTCCCCTGGCGTAAGTTACGCATCTATAGTACGGAAAAACTTTTGTGAAAATTGTACCTGTTCCAACTGTGCTCAAAATACCACCCGCATGATCTCTCCTAAGCTGTCATCTGATTCGGATACAGAAAAATCGGTTGGCAACACACCTGATACTGAAAAGCTAGACAAAAATAAGCGAAAAACAAAGCCGCTAAAATCTCTTACAGTAAAGCTTGCAAAACGTGGACTGTCGAAGAAAGACCTGTCTTCGCAGTTAAAGAAATCAAGCACCAAAAATTCTGTTGCATTGGGACTTGCTAGTAGAGGTATAGCCCATAAGGACTTGACGTCCATTTTTGGAGGCTTATCAAATAGTCCCGATTTAAAACTCCATCCTTCTGAGGATGAAAATGAATTTGACATGAGTTGTGAAGTTTCAACAACTCCAACCATTGCTCTTAATTCCTCTTTTCGAAAAAAAATTTCTTAATGGGTACCTTCCTTTCTTCGTATTGTCGCGGCATTCGTTCCAAACTTCATGACATCAAGACTATTCTTAACAAATTTCATCCAATCTGTTTTTGTGTCCAAGAAACTTTCTTGGCACCAAACATCCCTTTAAAATTGCGTGGTTTTAATTGTGTTAGAAAAGATGTAGAAACAGGATCTCACAGTTGTGGAGTTGTCTGTATGTTTACGTCAAACTTGTACCCAAGCACACCACTCAGTTTACATACTTCCCTGCAAGCTGTGGCAGTACAGGTTCATGCAAGAACGTTAGTCACAGTTTGCTGCATTTATCTTCCGCCTCATGATGTTATCAGTCAGCAAGAACTTGACAATTTAGTGGACCAGCTTCCTTCACCTTTCAACCTACTCGGCGATTTCAACGCGCATAGTACCTTGTGGGGTTCGGATAGCACAAACTCTCGTGGGCGACAGATAGAAGAGTTCCTATCAAATAACTGCCTCTGTCTGATAAATAATAACGAGAAAACTTACTTCCACGAACCCACAAGAACCTTCCATAATCTTGATCTGGCCATTTGTTCTCCTGAGATCCTCCCTTTGCTCAATCTCACAGTTGAAAGTGATCTTTATAATAGTGATCACTTTCCTGTAATAGTTTCACAAAATGACATTAATGATGTGACACCATGTTCCCCTCGTTTCATATTCCAGCGTGCAAACTGGAATGCTTTCTCGGAACTTGCAAATATTACAGAGACAATGGTCGGAACTGCGGATATCTCGGAAGCAGTGCAACATGTTATTGATACCATCATGAGCGCCGCTAATGAAACCATACCAAAGAGTTCCCCACGTCTCAGAAAATTTCGAAGCCCATAGTGGAATGAAGCTTGTCGCGACAGTTATAAAACGCAAAAAAAACTTTGGAACGTTTTTAGAAGGTACCCAACGACAAAAAGTCTAATTGCTTTTAAACGAGCCAAAGCCTTTGCTCGTAAAGTTCGCCGTCAAAGTCAGAGGGAATCATGGGCATCTTTTGTTTCCTCCATAACATACTCCACTTCCAGTAAAACCTTGTGGAACAAAGTTAAGGCCGCCAATGGGATTTATCGTGAATTTACCTTCCCTGTTTTGACTACAGGAGAAGTGAAACGTTCCGATCCATTGGACATAGCTAATATTCTTGGCCAATCATTTGCGAAAGTTTCAGCAATTTATTCTTATAGTCCTGAATTTATAGCAATTAAGAATCGCGCAGAACAATCGCCATTGCGTTTTAATACCAAGAGAACTTTTCCATATAACTGCAAATTTAGAATGTCAGAACTGGACACAGCGTTATCTCGCACCCGTGATACCAGCCCCGGGCCAGACGGAATCGTATATTGCATGCTTCGCCATTTGAATAGAATTTCCCTCTCCAATTTATTATTTTTATTCAATAGAATCTGGAATGAGCAGATATACCCTCATCAATGGTGCGAAGCTTTTGTGATTCCAGTGTTAAAACCTGGCAAAGAACCATCAATCCCTCTGAATTATAGACCAGTTGCTCTTACGAGTTGTCTCAGCAAGATCTTTGAGCGTATGGTCAATGCCCGCCTTGTGTTTGAATTAGAGAAGCAAGGAAGTATTCCCCTGTTGCAGAGTGGTTTCCGAAAAGGACGGTCAACTTTTGATAACATGATCCTTCTTGAGACCCAAATTCGCAATGCTTTTGTATGGAGGAATCACCTTGTTTCTGTTTTCTTTGATATTGAAAAGGCATATGACCGTACATGGCGATACGGCATACTTTCTACGATTTTTAATCTTGGTTTCAGAGGAAACTTACCCATTTTTTTAATGAATTCTTTAGCTTACCGAACGTTCCAAGTTCGCTTGGGTAATTTTTATTCTAATTATTTTATTTAAACTGAATGTGTTCCACAAGGAAGTGTCCTCAGTGTTACACTTTTTATTCTTCATTTCAGTCAGATACTTAATCATTTGCCATTCTCTATTCATGGTAGTCTTTACGTTGATGACCTACAGATCTCTTGCCAAGGAAGTAATATGCGTTTGATTGAGCGTCAGCTACAGAATGCAATTAACAAGATGGTAGCTTGGTGCGATACAAACGGACATAAAATCTCACCCGAGAAATGTCGGTGCATTCACTTTTGTAGAAAACGGAACATTCACTTGGACCCTGTACTATATATACGCACTATTACCGTACCTGTCGTAGAGGAAATAAAATTTTTAGGGATCTTCTTTGATCGTAAACTAACTTTCCTTAAACATATTCAGTTTTTGAGAAAGAAATGCGAGAAAACCTTAAACATTCTGAAGGTTCTCTCCAAAACAACTTGGGGTGCAGATAGAACTTCCCTCCTCCGTGTTTACCAAGCTGTTATCCTTTCTCGCATTGACTATGGATGCATGGTGTATGGATCTGCTTGCTCTAGCCTTTTACGACGTCTAGACACCATCCACCATTCGGCTTTGCGAATTTGCTCGGGTGCCTTTCGAACATCACCCATAGAAAGCCTCTATAATATCTGCCACCAGTTACCACTCGACTTAAAGCGTAAAAAAATATCTACTTTATACTTTCTACACGCACAAGCTACCTTGAACAATCCATTGGGAGAAATGGCACCATCGGCTGGACTGCGGAGACTCTATGATGCGCGTCCCTTTCACATACGCCCTTTTGGTGAGAGAACGAAAATGCTTCTGAATGATTTGGAACTTAATGATATTACTATTAAATCGGTTCGTTCTTTCCAATTCTCTCCTTGGAATATTCCAAAATTTACCTTTTTGAACCCGTTTTCTGGTTTCAATAAAGACATAACTGCACCAATTGTTTTACAGCAGCTTTTCCGCTATCATCGCTGTCAATATTCTTCTTTTGCACCAATTTTTACAGATGGTTCGAAATCGGATGGACATGTCGGT
>JAPMOR010039184.1:0-11970 GCA_026543865.1 Argiope aurantia | reverse complement strand
GCTGTGGTATCATTTATTAACAAAATAACTAGATAACTTTCTGCAATTTACATTATAAGAGATTTTCCAATGGTTTGCTCATAAATTACTCTTTATTCTGCAGTGTGTGTATGTGTGTAATTTACAATTCCAAAGACTATCGCATATGCAGTTACAATGATTTGGGTACTAATGAACAACTAGTTTTACACCAGAAAAAAAATCTATCTCCATTTCCATCCGCTACCGTAACACAACATTTTATTCAAGAAATTTCCTCTTAGCGGCGAAGAAATACTTTTTCCGCCGGATCTTATTCGCTGTAAGACTTGTTCTTTTGATCCATGACTTGAATTGCCCGAGGTCGTATCTGAGAGCCTATATCCATCGAAATCTTTTCACGATGAATATGGAATTATGTTTTTATCCCTGGCATTTAATGTTATTTACTTTCAATTGTGCATGTATAATTCAGATTGTTTTCTTCCAGTTCAGAAAAAAAATTGTCAGTTTTTTTTTTGTATATATAATAATTTTTATTTTAAAAAACTCCCTTTCCCTTATAGAGAATTCAGTAGATTATCAGCAAACATCCGACTGTCCTTCTGGTCCCCTTGTGCTTGGAAGAATGTCCGTGGGAGAGAAAAATGTGTGGCACATCGATTCGTTTAAAAGAATATACAAAAGAAAATATTAACCACACAAAAAAATCTCTCTCA
The DNA here is from genome assembly GCA_026543865.1 of Argiope aurantia. Taxonomy (NCBI): domain Eukaryota; kingdom Metazoa; phylum Arthropoda; class Arachnida; order Araneae; family Araneidae; genus Argiope; species Argiope aurantia. Next base: position 11,272 of record JAPMOR010039184.1, on the reverse strand, counting down.
ATTACCAATTACAACATACCAGTTGATCTTTAGACCTATTTAAGCAAACAATTGCATGTATCATAATAGTCTAGTTTAAAGACTCTAAACTAATGGAAACAAATTAGAAATAAATATTAAATTTAAATGCAAGAATGGAACAAAAAAGAAAGAAATGGAAGGGATGGAAACAAATGGATGTTATCCAAAACCGCCACCATTTTGTCTCATGTCAGTCGCGAAGCAAACTGTTTTAGTCAGATCCGGACCCTGTAAGGGTAATGAACCAGATAATAGCATGAAATCCTTACCATTTTTCATATACCTTCATGGTTTGGATGACTTTAGGGAGTCGAGACACAGGAACAATTGACTAGTGTTTCCGTTAGCTTTTGGTTGCAATCATTAATTGACGTTTCGAGAAAAAGGTAGCACCTCCTCAATTCTTCAGGGTGAGCGACAGCTCATAACGCTCCCAAGCTGGGAAAATATGGTGCATCTATTGTCGCGTCACTACCCATGAGAACAAGGTCACAAACCTCAGTTCTTTATACTGTCGCCTGTACGTGCAAACTCGGCATCGTTTTGTACACTCAATCACAGCAACTTACTCTTTTCTGACTTCCAAAAGAACTTTCCTAAATCCAAAGTTCAATCGTCTCTATTTTAATCTTTTTTATCATTATTCTCAAAAAAAAAAACCCGAGCAGTTGACAGACAACCCATGTTTCATAAAGTAAGAGATATCCTTGCCTGCGATTTCCATTCCTCGTGTTTATCGATGGACAACGCCATATTCACTTACATGTAATCATATAGAGTGATTGAAAATCGGTAATTAAAACAGTATTATTTGATTTAAATCGTATCTCCAACAACTAGAAAAAAAGTCTGGTGATTTAAATTGTAATAAAATTAACTTCAACTAATAGGTTAATCAATAATATTCAGTCAATCAATAAGTACCACCGACAATAATTATAAATATCTAGGTTCTTGACAAAAAGAAATCCCCTACACTAATTTCAGTAAAAATGCTCGTTTGCAAATTATTAAACTCGTTTACAATTAATTTTATCCGACTAGATCTTCGCGTTTCGTTAATATCATGTTCTTCCGCATTTGGACAGAAAAATAGAACAGCTTTTTCCAACATACCAAATTTTGACTGTCTAGTTTAAAACTTCTTTGAGTTATTGCATATATATAGACATAATTCCAAAAAAATGTTTGTTTCTTAATAAACTAACGTCTTTAGCTTCAAAATCTTAAAGTTTATCAAAAAGTTTCAAAATCTTAAGGTCGAATTGAATAGTTGTTTCCAAATACGCCATTACCTAGTAACTGTTTCTATGTACATATGTTTTGTTGTCTTTAAATAGCGCCGTTACCTAGCAACTATTTCTATGTACATATGTTTTGTTGTCTTTAAATAGCGCCGTTACTTAGCAACTGTTTCTATGTACATATGTTTTGTTGTCTTTAAATAGCGCCGTTGCCTAGCAACTGTTTCTATGTGTATATGTCTATGTGTATATTCTATGTGTATATGTGTAAAGTTTTTAAAATAAAGTTATTCTGTTCTGTTTTTTAGCAAGTTTTATGACTTTTTATTGAATAAACAGCCGTAAATGCATCTGGTAGATGCAAGAATCCCATTAAAAATGGGATGATTTATTTAGATAAATTTTATTTGTTTTGAAAAAATGTTTTCACTTAAAAATTACTATATCTTTTCATATACAAGAGAGTAAAAAAGAGAAATGTGAAATGAATTCCATACGTGCACATTAATATTTTAGAAATGAATAGTTTGAAAACAGTAAAGCATAGGTAAGTGCAGCCACCTGCTGTTCAATATGAGAACTACAGCAGATTTTTGATTAACAGCAGCAGAGAAATCAGCTGCTGTTGATTATAATTGATTAGCAGCTGCTGAGCATCACCAAAGATTATAGCATAATAAAAACTGCTTTCTAAATAATAAACTGTTTTTATTGTTCTCACAGACATAACTGTAATTGAGGCAGATGCATTTGCGAATTCACAGAGGCAAATCATGTAAGTACAGGGTGGTTCATAAAGAAGTGTACACTTTCCAGATATGTAAAACAGTAACAGTCAAAGACACGAACCACCTTAGCGAATCGTAAGGTAGATGCAATCTTAAAGTTTTTGTCTCACTCTTGACAGAGGTAACATAGGAAACAGCATGTTTGTCAATTGACCAGTCACTCGAACTTGCGACATCTGTAGGGGAGAAGGGTTTCTGTGTTCTTCAATTTAGCAAAACGGAATCCGGAACTGTTGTTGTGCAATGGCCTTTTTGATCACAATTCGGAAAAGAAGTTCTAATTAAAAATCTATCTATCAATGGCATGAAAAATTTTAAAATATGGCAGTTTGAGCAAAGGTATAAGTCCTGGACGACTGACTGTACTGCAAGAAGTCGTCATTCAACGAAGCCCGGAAAAAGCAACGCAGAACGTGAGTCGTGAAGTGCAGATTTCTCAGTCCACTGTCTGAAGAATTTTGAAAAAGAAGCTGAAAATGATTCCGTACGAAGTGAAAGTGTTGCAAAATCTGAATGACTTTGACAAACAAAAGCGTTTTAAATATTGCGCCGCTATGCTGCTTCGTTTTGAAAATGATGATTTTTCCGATCACTTAGTTTTCATTGATAAAGCTACATGTCATATCAGTGGGAAGGTATACAAGCACAATGTTCCCTTTTGGAGAAGAGAGAATCACAAATTCACAGTGCAACGCATGCGAGATTCTCCTAAGATAAATTTGTTTTGTGCTGTGTCCAGAAAGAAAGATATACGGTCCCTTCTAACATATAAGGTGTCACACATAGAACATCTACAACAGTCTCAAACGAAACTTAAAATGACCCAATACAATTCTGTTACAGGTGAGGTGTAATATCTTATTTACTGCATAGATTTACTCGTGTGGTTTACTCATGTTATTTACTGCCTCTCATGTTATTTACTGCATCTCATGTTATTTACTGCATCTCGTGTTATTACTGCATCGTGTATTACTTACTCGTGTTATTTACTGCATTTCGTGTTATTACTGCATCGTGTATTACTTACTCGTGTTATTTACTGCATCTCGTGTTATTACAGCATCGTGTATTACTTACTCTTGTTAATTACTGCATTTTATTTACTCGTGTGGTTCTTCATTTACAGTGCATTGAAAATGTATATTTCTTTATGAATCACCCTGTATATCTAGTACACATCCTACTCAAATATTTTGGAATCATTTTTCAGTTAGAAATATTTATCTTATAATCTTTGTCATTTGTTTGATTTTGCATCCAAATCAATTTCCAGAAGAAACTGAGAGCATTTAAAGCTATGTAATGTATATTTTAAAATCAATTAACCTAAAAGTGAAACAATATTACCAGTTTTGCAGAGTCTGCAGTGTTCGCTCCTCTGGAAGTTATTGCAAGTTACATTAAATTGAGAATAGAAGGGGTCGTTCGGCCGTATTGAAATGGGAAGACATTCTGCCTTTCTTGCATTCTCCGGAACACAGCATTCCGTTGCTGCAGATAAAAGGAAAAAAATGCGTTAAAATATTTATTTTATTTTTTTTTTCCTAATTACATCTCATTTTTTTGAAAACTGAAAAAAAAAACTTTTCTGAAAAAAATACCATGAGTCACGGTTGATGCAAAAATTTGTTGTACAGCCATTTCTAATTTTGCCGTCATGAAGATGGAATGCAGGAATTAATTATGAATGTATGAATCAATTATATCATGCATTTATTTTAAAAATACATTACGGTTATTTAATCATATGTTGTTGAGAATTCAATAACTGGTCATACATTTTTGAATAAAATTTTAATTTTTGTGTAGTAACCAGAGAATAACTTCATAGTGAGAGGCTTCACTTAATTTCAGAATGACATAACGTCATAAAAGTGGTGTCTAGAATGATAAATACAAAATGGCTGATGATAGCACATAAGCGCCAACTATCAGTCGATTTTGAGTTAGTGTTTATTTCTTGAAATGATTACAGAAAAGTAATTAGTTATAAGGCATGATCAATTTAGTAAGAAAAATCATCTTGTACATATGAATGTCTTGATTAAACAACATGTAACGTGCGTATACGTGTTTGTAAATTCAATACTGTGATATTACCTAAAGGGGATAAAGCAAGCACTCGGTATTCGGCTAATTTATTGATTCTGTTGGAAATTCTCTCCGTCTCAAAACATATAAACAAAAATTTGAAGTCGTAGCAAAGGTAAATTCTACAAAATAATTCAAAGATTGGAAATCATTACCATACAAATATTTTTTTCTCATTTTCTCTTCATAAAATTTTAAGATCTCATGATTGTCGTTTTCCTCAGAATTTTTCGATATATGGCATTACAAGCAGTATCGCTGTATGGCCCGTAATTTCTTTACAGTTTCAAGGCATCACGTTTATGACTGTAACTGTCGCATTTCTGAATATAGATGGAGTGGCAAGTTAGAGAGTCTCAGGTCTTTGATTTCAAAATTGGTATGGCTCACCCTTTGTGTGTACATGAGATTGGATTAATGTATTACCACAGATTAAATTTTAATTTATCAATTTATTGAAATTATTTATCAATTAATTGCCGATTTATTGCCATTTTAAATTGTGTGTTATTTCTATTAATCTTTTGGTACTGTATTTGAATTTGAATTTATTTTTTTTAATTTATCTTTCTTATTAAATGTCATGATATTGCTATTTTCTGACAGTCTTTTTACCAGTTAATTTAATATCATATAAATCTTTAACTAATAATTATTGTTTTATACTAAGAAATATAATAATTATTGAAACTACTAAAACATATTCACTAGAATAGAATTTCAGTGTCCAAATCTCTGAAAGCTATTTCACAGTGAATTTCATTCATTTATGGTATTGAGTAAAGCAGATGTTTTTATTGCATATTTTAATTTACCTTGAATTATCTGAGATTCACTAATTTCACAATCCATTTTTTATTCATATTTTCACTACAATAAATCCTTTTACCTGAACATTTTTTATGAAGTGATCTTGAAACTTCTGTAAAATTTTGATGTTCTAGAATTCAGAAATTCTAAGCAGTTTGTATATTTAGAAATTATAATACAACATTCTAAAATTTGCAGAACATAATGCCGATTTCTAGACTAATTTTAATTAAATTGGGATTCCATTCGAAAAGAATTCGAAACCAACTCTTTACAATGCTTTATAAATCATAATAATTAGTTGTAAGATAAATCAAGGCTCTAAATACAGAAAATAACTTAAAACTATATGAATAAAATAAAACATTCTCAATAATGCACAAAAAATAATAATAATAAATTTAACTCGAAATATGGAATTCAAAGAAAAAGGTGTAAACATCTAAGACTTTGGAAAGAATGTAATAAGAAATTTAGGTGCTAATGAAGTTAAGAGTAAAGAAATTCATAATAATTCGATGAAATTATAAATATGAATAAAATTATTATTTTCTAAGAGTATGTATCTTTTTGTTTTGACATTCAAACACCAATTTTTTGCGATATTTTCTAAATACACTTTTAAAGGATTTAGAAAAAAACACATACGTTAAAAAAACTTGATTATTTTGGAAAATTTATTAATCATGGCTCAGGTTTTTGAAACTAAAAATTGTTATGTTTCCCTCTTTTATTAATTAGAAAAGATATGCATATCGAAAATTAAATTTTGTTTCCATTAAATACTCCTTTTTACGTTATTTTTAACTTTTATTTTAATTCATTTGTCTCATTTCCTATGAACCTGTGATTTTTTTTACAAATTTTCTGAATGACAAAACATTTTCTCACCGATTTTTGCCAGAAAATTTTATGCATTGATTCCGAAATCCCATCAATAACAAGGTAAAACTTGAAAACATTACACCTTCTGGTATAGAGATTCAATAATAGTAATAATAGTATAATTAACAAGCTTATACTATACATCTATGTTCATTCATTTTAAATGCATGTATATTAGAAAAAAATGTCATATATTTTTAAGATTTGTATAGATATCTGGCAACACTCAAGATTTTATTTCGTATTATAATTTTTTTAAAGTTAAATGTTTCGCAGTTAATTAATGGAGGAGAAAAAAATTACTTGAAATATTATCACAAAAAATCTATTCAGTCTGGAGAAAGAATATATAAAAGAAATAAAAAAAACAGGCTTCAAAACAAAAAGGTTAATCGAGTGAAAGAAGAATCTAGACAGATGATTATGATTAATCTCTATGATTTTAACAAAATTGAAATTAATGTTCATATCTTCCAAAATAATTATTTTACAAAATTGGTCGTTATATTGTCTAAGATTCAAAAACTTATCTTTTAAATGATGTCAATTTCAATTAACAATTTTCCCTTAATTTTAATAAAATTTTAAAATTTGGTTTGATACATAATTGATTGGATACAATATTTTAAATGTTACGATGGGAAAAATTCTTTCGTCAAAACAATCAATTGTTTATTTATATTAATAATTATTTACTCCACAGTAGTATTTTCACTTCCGCTTTTTATTTCGTAAAGTATGTACGTTTTAATTTACATTAAAGTGATTCTATTGAATTTTTGGAATCAATCAAATAGGAAGGTGAATTTATATGTCCGTGTGGGTGAGCGTGGGCATGTGTGTGTGTCGTTAATTAATATAAGTTGTGAATTCAAAAGAACTTGTTCAGCGTTCATTTGACGAAGCTTAATCCTTTAATGAATTATATTGCAGCTAAATTAATAGTAGAGAAAAGACTCATCTCTCGAAAATACAGAAAAATTAGTACAATTTTGATATTCATAATGTTTGAATAATATAATAACTACCAGCTGACCCGCAAACGTTGTTCCGCCTCATAAATTATTTCTATTGAATATTTTGGTTGTTAACGAATGTATTAGTGTGTAGGGATGGGATCTATGACAGAAAGAGGAATGGAGACCTGTAGACGATGATCGCCGATAAAAACTAAAAAACATCAACCATTCATTTTCTCAATACAATGTATTTCATTAACGTAACGAACATATACATTGTTTGATCTTTTAAAAGTTAAACGTAAAGTGAAAAAAGTAATATATTTTTCATCCTAAAGTATAAAAGTGAAATAAAGAAAATCAATATTCATTTCGAAGAGCAATTGAGTGTACGATATTTTATTTCAGTCCGTCTTTAGCCAACACGATTAAGCTCGATAGTTTGCCCACGCAAGAACATGCCACGTGTGAAAAACATGGTGTGCCCAAATCTAAGACGCAAACAGACATCGTTTGGCCTTGCGACTTATTGATTGTCACTGCAAATGCGAATCTAATAGGAAATTGAACGCGTTTGAATTCGATTGGCACGTCTGTGAGAATCATTGGAATTCGTGGCAGCAAAACATTTTCGGCTCGGAATTTGCCATTCAAAATGGTGGCTTCGACAACGTTTTTCATCAATTTTTTAATGATCAATCGCGTGTCATTGCACAGCCATGGTGCGTTCAAATTACGAAGTAAAATAACCGGAGATCCAACTTTTAGTCGTAGAAGGTGTGGTGACATGCCTGGCAAATCCTGTGAGTTCATAAACTCTGTTGGATAATTTATAGCTTCGTTAGCATCGCAAACTGTATCGATCAGTTTGTATAATACCAAGTCGCCTGTCAACGACTGCTGTATCTTGAAGTTTAAATCGTCGACATCCACATTTTTTGCTGCCAAAAGGGCTCTTTCTGCCACCCACTCATGATTTATGTATTATGTGCGTACATCGGGAAATATGCGGTCAATGAGAACATTTTGCGAATCAACGATAGTGCAGAAGTTAGTGGGCAATTTTATGCATCCAGTATTTTCATATACAGAAACTTTTCCATCACCGATATCTAACAATTGGTCCGAGAATGTGTCAGTAGGTGGATCTTGTAGCATTTGGACGCGCGTGTTTATTTTTAGCTGGACTTTTTCAACATTACGTCACAGTGGCGATGATTTCAAGCAAGCGTTGATTTCCTCAGTGTACGTTGTATGTGGATAGGAACACCTTAATTACCTAGCGTTGTGAAATATATTTAACGACCTATTCTCATACCTACAAAATACACATAAACAATTTCATGAAAATCGGTCGAGCCGTTTAGGAGGAGTTCGAACACAATCACCGTGACATGAGATTTTTATATATTAGATATTCTCATAAAAATTGTAAAATTTTAACCTCCTAACTACTTTGAATAATTTACCGTACGCAAACAACACAGCACAATTAGTGCACTGAATATTTTTTACACATAAAGAATTACTTACTTGGTGTAACAGTTCGACTTAGATCGTGTGCTATGATCTGTCCGTACGCCGTAAATAAGTAAGTTACTTCTCTAGTAGGCTGGTGAATATCCTTCAAGATATTCAGAGAGATATCCCTAGGCTGCGGCAAAGGATTACCTGTTACCGATTTCCGAATGTCACCTTTGCCTAAAATGAAACATAATTACCATTTTTTCATATAGCTATATAGTAGTTAGTTTATCATCCTTTGATTTCCATGCAAAGGATATGATGAAGAAGCAACTGATTTTACCATACTGGAAATAAAAAACTCTATGGAAAGGAATAAAATATGGTTTTATTCTTCGGAGGGAAATATAAAGTGTATCCCAAAAGTAACGCAATATTTGAATTTGCCATCACTCGTGGAGTAATGTATTAGCAACCCTATTAAAAAACCATTTAAAGGCTAATCGTTTAGGTTTAGTAAAAATGGAGCGTTACACGATAGCGCAACTTGTTAACACAAAATTTGAATTAAATTTAAAAAAAAAACATTTTTTTAAATTTTTATAATTTTATTGAATTGTAAAGTACACAGAATAGGGTTATGTATGGAATAACAGAAGCGGCAAAAGGCCTCCACGGCCTTGCTAGCACATACGTACTCTTTTGTTGAAATATCCCATGTCTATTTTGCATAAATGGGATTTGTTTATGCAACATTTAATTTACTCCTTCAATGCACGTGTGCTTGTGGGATTGTCTGTACAAACCTTTAACCTCAAATAGCCCATAAAAAGAATCCGACGGTGTTAAACCCATGATCTAGAGGGCCAATTCTCAAATTTTCGAACTGTGACCGCCAGACTTTTGAAAGATTGTTCAACAATGAAAACACATTGTTCTATCATATAACGCTCCATTTTTATCAACACAAAAACATCAGCTGCCAAATAGTTTTTTAATTGGGTTGCCAACACTTAAATGCATAGCGGGAAATTCAAATCTTGAGTTAATTTTGGGACATCCTTTATTTACTATTTATTTTATAAACGCTTGTCAAGGAATTCCTTTTCAGTGTTTATAAAATCTTATGCTTATTTTAGTTTACCAAGAAACGATGAGTTTGTCTTCTGTTAACGTTTTAATTATTTAATGAATTTGAAATTACGCCCACAAAAGTGGACTGCAACTTCAGTACAGAGTCTTAGAATGATTCTGACTCTCTTGTAATTACTGCACATGGGAAATGTGGTAATTGCATTTACAATATGGGTAATAGTAATTACTCATATTACTCATGTTGCAATTTACACAGAAGATACATAATTATCTTTCTGACTTTCCGATCATGTTTGACTCTAAAAGTGAAGTAAATGCTATAATATTTCTCAAAACTGACACACGCAAAATTTATGCCCTTTAGGGCCCTATGGTAATATCTAATTCATGCCCATGGTAATACATATGCATGCATAGCTCTCTCTCTCTTTATAGTCCTTTCTATACATGAAAATCTCACTTTGATTTACATCACAAATATCTCTTAAACTTCAAAACTTAAGTGACATTCTAAGAATTTTTTAATCATTCATGCAATACCTTCATAATATGCTGGTGTCAATCTTAGAAAGCATATTTCTGCCATGCCGAGCCTTGGAATGAAGGGATTGTTGCATGACCCATCGTACTTCCGGTATGGACACGAATAATCACACTGGATTGATTCAGCACCTTCACAACAAATTCCAGGATCGTTGAAAAATGAGCTTCCTCCAGTATTGAAATCTCTGTGAAAACGAAACAAGTCATGCGTATATAAGGTCAATCATTTAAGAACACGCCACGCCATCCTATGTTTAGCCCATTCATTCACAACTACTCCACTCAGGCAAATTCACTAAAATTACCTCTGTGAACGTCTCGTAAAAGCACTTTTAAGTCCATCCCTCCACACAAACTATATTAACAACCCCCCCCCCGATTTTCACATTCACATACAGGCAGTGCCAAATCAAAATGGAGTAAAGTAACAGAAATTCGAAAAAGTTGAATATTCAGTTAACTGTTCTGCTTCACGACAACTGTGCCTAGATCCATATCCATGCTCTATTTTTCCATGATAGTTGCACTATTTCCGTGGCGTAAAGTGGTCGTGAATGATTGGCATAAAGGAAAATTTTAACTGAATAAACTTAACTGACAAAAGTAGTCTATTTTTAGAAATAAAAAGGACATGTCCCTTATTGCATGAATTTTGAGCCTAAAGAGGCTATTTAATCAAAAATGAAAGAAATGAAAATGAAAAGATTATCTGGATTCTTGAAAAAACAGAATAAAAATTACATTACACTTACTGATATTACAAGCTACATCATACTTAAAAATATGTAGATATAAGTGTAATGACGTATTTTTAAGCTAAGCTTATTCAATAAATTATATAATTAATTCATTTAAACTTTGCATTTGGTCCATTCAGGTCTGAAGTCCTTTCTATCACATGATAAAGATTTTACCAATAATTCGTTTTTTCCTACGTTTTCAACCTCTTTAATACTGAAAAATTCATTTTCGGAATCAGGGTTTCTATAACCAAAAAAACTTTTCAAAACTCTTGACTATTTGCTATCAATTGATCTTTCTTCTTAATAGCCGTTTTCGAATTATAGAAAGTCAATGAATACTTGATGTCAATGAAATTCTTAGCTGTTTTCGACTTTCCAAAAACGGTATCATCATAGCTTTCTTCATCCTGCAGATGCAGGAAATATGTAGTTTAGCCTCTTACCTTGCATATTATTATGAAGTGAAGGAATATTGAAGCTTACGAAAATGTTTATACCACTTTTTTCTAAATTTGTTGCAAACAAACATCATAATCCTGCAAAAAAAGGAGAGACATTTAATTCTACATTAAGAATATATTAATCAAAATCAAAGACTGCGAAGCATATATGATTCATACTGTAAG
>JAPMOR010039183.1:0-15188 GCA_026543865.1 Argiope aurantia | reverse complement strand
AAAATAATCTTGAATCATAATCAGTACATTCCGCTTTAAAATTAAAAAAAATAATGTTTTTTTTTATTTTTATATAAATATCTTTGATAAAGCATTTTTTCGTAAAGAAATGGTATCAGTAAACAGATATTACGATTTAAATTATGGAAAAAAAAGAATAGATCTTTTTAGAAATTCACAGAATTTACAAAAATAACAACTAAATTATTCTTTTAATTTTCATTACTCATTCAGCAAACTTTAAACTGTCAGAAAAGGGTTGATATTATTTCTCCAAATGAATAAAATATTTTGATAAAAATATCCTATGAAGTTCAATATCAATTTGTTATTAGAAATCAATCAACAGTCATTAATTCAATTCACTACTTAAAATGAATGTTATGAAAATGTTAAATAGAATAGATATTTCAAAATAATCTATTTCATTTTTTTCAAATGTGCATTAACAAAAACTATTAAAAAAAACTAAGAAGTTCTTATTGTCCGTAAAAAAATAATGTAAAAAGATTTCAAAATTTATTTTTAACCAACCAAATTAATAATATTTAAAACTATATTGGATATACTGCTCAAATGCAATAAATAATATATACGATTAAAATTAATTATAAATATATAGAAATGCATCATTTTATCTTACCTAATTAGAATTACTAAGTAAAAGTAATTGATATTTCTGCTGTAATTTAATGTTATTAAAATAATTGCCAGTTCCCCTATTACTCTATCAAATAACTTTCGGAAATAAAATCTAACTTAAAGGCTATTCGATAATTAATTTTTGAATTGGAAATAATTTGATTAAACTAATTCTAATTTAAAATTCTACAATTGTTCAATTGCAATTAAATTATGAATTATTTTATGAAATGAATATCCATCTATTCATATATGAAATATAAGCTTCTCTTCGAAGTATAATAGAACAATCGGCAGACATTAGTTTTATATTTTAGCTCTTTGCAGGTTTTATATAATTTTTTTAGCATTAACTTGTCTAAGTGATAGTTACAAAAATCGTAATCGACTTTGCAAATCGAATGTAATTGTTAGAAATAGAACTGAATAAAATTTACAGGCACATATCAAGGCGGAGTAAAAATAGAGCGGTTTTAAATAATGCATGAAATAAATTTAGCATCAGAATAATTTTCTTGTTAAGACAGTAGTAGAAATTGCTATCAAAATGAAAGCATTATTAATCTTGGAAATTAATAATAGTAAAGAATAATTCCATGATTTATTAATAAATACTGTGTGTGGCTTCCCTATTTTATAGTAGAAATTAAATAAAATTATTTTTAAGGAAATCCTTTACTACTTATGTATCTTATTAAAAACATTATTATGAAATCATATACGGAGTAAAAGTTTTACTGATGAAGTTAACAAAACGAACAGAATTATTAAGTCATATTTTCAGATATCAAAACATAAAGGGTCAACATTTAATTTTCTAAAATTTTTTTAGTCTAATTGGTTATATGAAATAAAATGATATTTTTTTACTTCTGTTATTTGTAAGTAAAAACTGTTCGAATCTATAGGATATAATTGTTGTGAATAAGATTCAGTTTCCATTTGAAGATGTTCTTCTAAAAAACAGGATTATGTTCAACTACCCCTGAAAATTTTCACAGTAGGATAATCTGGAAATCTTTATGAATGATAAAAATTGGTTTTCCTCATACATTTGGAATACTGCATAAAGCACTAAAATAATAAATATTTTCTCAACGGCATGGACAAAAAATAATTACAGTTTCAAAAATTAAATAGGCAGGAAAGATAATTTAACACACTGCGCATATGCATAATTTTTCCATGTTATCAGAGGCCTTTCCCCATTGGTGTAGGAAAGAATCGAGACACCAGTACAAAATTAATTATTCAGTAAAATATAACGAAACATTACAGGATACACTTGTATGTTTATCTGTAATAAAATATGTCTAGTAACTTTTTTTAATTCTCTCTCTCTTTCTTTAAATATATATATATATATATTCAATGCAATTGCCTTTGTACGCCGCGGATCGTAGTTTCCCTTTTAATTATTTATACGCGCAAATGCAAATTCTGGTTACTTAATAACTATACTTTTCTTAATTCTAAGGCCTTATAAATGAAAAAAAAAACAAAATATATTATATTAATAATATATTAAACCTTATTTTGAAGGAAATTTTATTTTTTAAAAAAATATTACGTAAGTAGATACTGCCTTTAGAGCACCTGACACTTCTCCTAGAGTTACATTTGGATACCAGCATTTTGATACATACTTATCGTCCATGTAATGTTGTAGATAGCTTGACATATCTAGTCTTATTTCTTTTTAATTGGGATGGGACAACAATTTTTCTTGCTCTTTAGAGGTATTTTCCCCAGATGGTAGTAATGAAATCTCCAATGGTCTTGTAGTTGCATTTCCATCATTTACTGACCCTTCTTCTATTAATTTATTTTCATTGAAAGATGATTTTTTTTACTTGTTCTTGGTTTCCTTTCTTGATGATGATGAGAATCCCCTCACATTTCAACAGGGACCGAATTATATGCATTTGAAATTGCAATGTCATAAAATTTTCGGCTTCAGACCTGATAGCTCAGCTTGTCGCTTTGCCACCATTTTATAGTATATCAAGCAATTAACAACTACTAAATCTACAAAATGCATGAATGCTCGCGTCGGTCCTTTTATTGTAATTACTGCATACCGCTAATATGCAAAATAATTGTCGATGACTCCCATATCATATGCTTTTACAAAAGCAGATTATTTTATGTCAGCTTTTTGTTTCAATTATTTTGTCTATCTTCTGCCTATTCCAATTGACTCATTACCTATACCTGTGGATAATAGTCACGGATTTATTATCTTTCTACTTGACAAGACACATTTGACTATCGTCTGTGACCCATTCATCCTATTTACCAGTTTTCATTATTTTTGATACATGAGAAATTCTATGGCTTCCCTTAAATCACTTTTTCCTAAAAGTTCAATAACCTCTTTTTGAGTTAAAGCCACTTGGCGTGCAAAAAAATATTATTAGCTTATAAAATTCTGTATATTCTATTCCTGATGTCGGTTTGAAATAGCAATTACTGACTAAAAGACAGCTATAAAATTAAATTTCTTACTAAAATTAAATATAAATATTTTAAAATTTATATTTTATTACATTACAGAACATAAGAATTATTTATTATAAAAAGATATACAATTTATTCAAGGACACGAAATGACAATTTGAAAACAAGAAATACAATATAAATAGCGCAATGGATCGCAAGCAATGAGGAAACGGGTACGAAAACGCCCGAGGTACACATATGTGTACCTTAGTTAAATTTGTATTTTCACCGATTCCATTATAGATAACAGGATATAATTTGGTAATGACTTTAACCAGACACTTAGTATTTTATAAAAAAAATATACAAGCGTTTATTTTAATAATAAATATTTAAAAAATGTACTTATATTTGCTGTGTTTTTCTGTTCAACGCCATTCTCGTTATATCTTTAATTGATAGCGATGGATATGAAAAAAATATTGAACTGTAGTGCTATTTATTGAAGCAAAATAGAAGCTACATTCATAAACGTTGAAATGCTTGCATTATTTCGTCAAAATTTAACTTTACCGGATAAGAAAAATGAGAAAAGTTGAAGGTACACAAATGTGTACCTCGGGACTGAAGAGGATAGAACGCATCCGTTATTTGTGATACCTGTACTGTTCCAAAAATATTTAGGGGTTTTGCTCGTTCTCAAATTTTGCAACTAAAAAACAATGTTCACTAACACTCTAAAATTTCGATTTGTCGCACTTATATATATATTTACACAGAAAGTGTGCCACTATCAGTGAAACAAACCTGCAGTAGGTGTACGAGCATAAAGATGAATCGATACGACTTAGCATTGTTGGTTTCATGTTAAAGGTGTCATGCTGTATAAGGCATTGAGCAGCAGATCGAGTGAAGAGAATCCCGCTGAATTCAGTATTAGGGAAATGGTTCCTGAGGTTTCAGAATAGACAAGTATTCAAACGTTGGACTGACCAAAAGAGACTATTTTTGACCAACGCTGCCATGAATCAAGAAAACATCGACGAGGACGCAGGTAATCAAGGAAATGTTGTAAATCTTAAATCTGAGTACGAGCATTCGAGAGATAAGCTAATGAAGTTGATTTTGTGACTCCATTGTACTGATGATTAATATCAGTAAACGAAATGTGTAAAAGCCATCTATACCGCTTCTACCGGTCTCTACATTATCAATTCTGGAGGACATTAGCAACATGATCCTTAATAAAACGCATTTGCTAATGTTGTGCTAATCGGGGGTAATGCAATTTTCAGAAAAGAAGGAACCTTCATTTAAAATAATTACCTTTGTGGTATTTGGAGGATCCACATAAGCCGTGGCCATGTGAAATCAAAACAGTTCTTTTCCCAGTGTTTGTGCCGAAATTGTTGTAGACCACCGCCTTTGTACTCTCAACTATATGGCTAAAACAGATTTTTTGTTCTTACAGCAAATATTCTTAAAGAAGTATATGTTACTCCGCCATTGTGAGTCGCAATGAAATTTCAGCGTGTTTAAGCTCCCGGCGTCCCGCTAATGACCCCCATAACACCTAAAGTTACATCTGGAGGAACAGTGCATTGTTATGGTGATCCAATTCATTGACTTGCGAGATAGCTGGAACCATCATGATTGGACTTCTTCTGCTATGACCTAGCGAAGATTTTGGCATATACGATACACCCATTAATAAAATTGAAGACTTCGTCCTCCATATCTCTGTAATTGCCGGGAAGATGCGGCACGCGCCAAAAATCTACAGGAAAATTAGAAATGAAATGTGGCGTCACTTTGAAGTATGTGGGACCGCATCTGATCTGAATTTCGAAACATTTTGTACATATAGCTGTTTGTTCCAATGTCATGAAAATAATTTCTTTCCTTTTTCTATACTTTTTCTTTACTTCTTTTAACCGTATCTGGCGTTGGAGAATCATGGGAACCTGAAATGCTATGTGTTTCCCCTTTATCTTTGCGTCACATATCCTGCAGGTTTACTGCACTGCTAGTGAAATACCTTGTATATTAAACAGATAATTTTCATTAAAATTAAGTTAAACAACATTGAGGTAAATTTTGTAATAAAAAATATGTTTTTGTATATTTTTTTGTAAAAAAATGACTGCTGAGGAACAATAGTTATTTTTAATGTTGTATAGTATTTGAAACACGTTTTCAAAGTATTTTAAAGAAGGCAAGTATTTTGGAAGATTTCCAATATCGAATTAACATTTTCAGAGCTTCCTATAAAAAAAAAGACTCTGATATTTATGGGGTTGCGATTTCGTCCAAAACACACAGATTACATTTGAAAATTTGACAAATTCTTGGAAATGGAAATGACTTATCTTCACAGATTCCTACGCTCTCTAGAGAATTCAAAGTTTGAAATCGCACATAGTTGAAAGGTGTTACTTTAAAACAAGTTCTGAAGACCTCAAAGAAGAAGCAACCTTCGGAAGAAGACATTTTAATTTTAAAAGAAAACATTTTAATAATTTAAGAATATATATCTAGCTTTAAATTATATTACTACAAACTAGAAAGCAATATACATTAATTAATTATCTTCTTTATTTCTCATCATGATGAGTTTTACCCTCCTTTGAAGTTTTTATCTCATTAATTCAATGAATTGAAAATACAACATAGATTTTACTCTTTGACGAAGAGGATCATATATTTGATTATTTTATGATACTTTTATATAAAATTCATTGGAAATAGCAAAAATGCAGTGTAAAAAAACAATGCTTTCAGATAATCATGGCCATCAAATAAATTAATTTGGAAAATAAATGAAAAGATTATCTATTTTTCAATAAAAATATGCGCATTTCAGAAGTTAATTGAAAAAAAAATGGAAAATTAATTGAGTTTGAAAATGTATACGAAAAATCAAAATCATTTCTTCTGAAGTGAAAATATATAAAACTTCTATAAGTGTAATTAAAAAAAGTAAAATTTCTTGGGGAGACATCTCTTATTCTTAACTGAAAGTCATCAAATTATCAAAAATTTAATTAAGCGAAAAATATTAATTTCCCTATATTTTCAATCATAGTAGTAATCATAGTCTCTGATCATTCAGATATTTATTTGTTTTAAATTCCTTCTAAATTTTCTTTGACATTTTTAAAGAGTGTGTGAAAAAAAGCTGAATAAACTTGCGAACATCTTTAATTCCCATAAAAATTGTGAAATAAATTTTGATCAAGCATGAATTATATAGTGAGCTAAAGTGAAAATAATTTCTAATTTCATTTTCATCAACACAAATTTAAAAATACAGAAAAGTATTAATTATTTTTTTCGTGATATTTTAATATATAATTCTATAGCTGTTTATTACAAACATTTCTCTGGATAGTAAAAAGAGCTAGATGTACTTATTTCAGTTGCCGTAATTAAAGCATATTTCAAACAACACGTTGCAATATTCAACTATAAAGATTTCCATATTCATATTGGACTCTACCTTCACAAATACTAGAAATATACTTAGATTTATAAAAAATAAATTTTTTTAAGTTCCTCCAAAACCAGTAAATCTGTATTTTTATTACTTAAAATATATAAATATGGTCTCATAGCTTATAGTCCAATTAACTGAATATTTTCATATTAGTAATGGAAATAATAGGAATTATGGGTTTATAAGAAGGGTAAAAGCCAGGAAGTGGGATTATTCTTCCGAAACAAGAGTGGGAATTTTCCCTCAAAATTTATTGCATGCTCTATAATGAATGAACTTTTTTTCATTATATTAACCATGTTATTTCTATACTATAAACCTAGTATATTAATTAACAGTATTATAAGTATATTATTAACCATATGCCATGCTAATAACGATAATATTTAGCTATTGATCCCTAGGATATTGTTAACAGAAAAATATAGTACATTTTGAAAGTGTTTTTCTCATTGATAAAAACTAAAATTTCACACAGAATAATAATTTTATTCCTAAAATCACATGCCAAATTTCACATATTTTAAATTCCGAAATTACATATATTAAAATCATTTTTGAGTAATCTATTTTACAAACATGTGAAAGTATAAACTACAAGAGAGTCGCACTCTTAAAGGATTGGGTTCCAAATTTGACTATATTTATACTTTCTGACAAATATCTACATTTTTTAGAATTATATAGTCCAAATAATATCTATCTAGGTCTTTACATTTTCTAGTTATAATGTTATATGCTGGCTTCTAAAAAAATTTCCTTTGAACGAATTACGTTCAAAAGTTGATAGAAATCTTCAAAATTAAAGAAGAGACCATAAACTAAATTTCATCTGGCCCGACAAAAGAATTTTTCGCATTTACAGAAAGCAAACATAACTCTAAAAAATATTTTTTAGGTTTTAGGGAAGTCTGAAGAGGCGAGTTTCGTCGTTTTATACTTCGTATACGAGAAATAATTAAATCTTTCATATAAATTACATTTGTAGAAATTACAAAATATTTTTAAAAATGTGTACAACCAATTTGTAATTAATTGTAGGAAAATGCGTACAATTAATTATCATTTTACCTCTTAATTATTACAATTAAATAACAAATGAAATTAACAAATTATTATGTTTCTGTATGTGATCTTAAAAAATCGGTACCAAGAATTTTTTTCCACAATTTTTAATAAAATTTTCAAATTTTGTAATAGATAGATGTAAATTGTGCAAAAACTTAAATTTCTAAAGTATTTTTCAGATTCAAAAGTTACAAATTTAAATATTTTAATTAAAAAAAATATTAAGCTTTTTTAAATGCTTCTTTTCGTACAATTTTCAAAATATTTTTCCTAATTTTTTTAAAGGGACCTCACAATTTATATAACAAAATTAGGGATCAGAGTTTTGATATCTATATTAGTTTGTGAGAAAAAAAAGTATTCACAAAAATTTTGTGAATTTTGTTGGAAAATATTAATTGTTTTCACTTTGAAAATTTTTAGAAAAAAATATAATCAAAATTTTAACACATCTATCCCTAATTTTATTAAGTATACATTTAAGAGTGAACAGAATAAAAATTCATGAAATTACAATAAAACGTGATTGATTTTTAACATTTTGTAGCAGACAGAATTTTGAAAAAAAGCAAACTGAGAAAAACAGCTTGAAAGTTTTCATCAAAATAAAATTATAATAAAAACAGGAATATCAGGTTAGTTTTTATCAGAGCAATAATTTGGCATTTGTAAATGTTAAGATTTTATTATTATACATTATTATCATAATTATTAATCACCATTATTATGGATTATTTAAAGAATTGGGGGAAAAATTACGATAAGTGTACTTTTTTTTTGAATAACTTTTTAAAAATAAAAGTGGC
Organism: Argiope aurantia; assembly: GCA_026543865.1. NCBI lineage: Eukaryota > Metazoa > Arthropoda > Arachnida > Araneae > Araneidae > Argiope > Argiope aurantia. The sequence goes on along the minus strand of JAPMOR010039183.1, from coordinate 6,734 downwards.
TATTAAATGTTTTGCAGTCCTGTTTATCAAATAACTAACAATGCACAGTAAATATTCTTGACCAATTTATTGAAATTCAAAAGAAATTAGTAGTAAGTAAATTTTCTAGACAATGCATGTGACGAAAAACAGTTTTAAAAACATGAATACAAAAATTTTCAATATGAAATAGCTTATATTAATACAAAATATTTCAAATAATATATTATCATTCAAACATAATTCTATAAAAGTTTTGTGTTAATCTGAAGTATATAGAATAAGCAATTAAAGTATAAATTGACTTAAGCAGTAACGACATATTTGAAAATGACCAAAATAACAGTATACAAATATTTATATAGCAAGATAATATAGTGTATTATCATTCAATGCAATGTATAAAATTATGTACTTTTCTGTGTAAAATACTTTTAAGATTTACTGATTCAATTTAGATTAATTCAATTTATCATCAGCATAATTTGAAAAGGAAGTCAAGTTAATTTTTCCACATCAATAACTACATATAACTTTCGGTTCATATGAAAAACGAAATTTAGCACCCAGATTCAAATTCAAAGCTTTTTTAAAGCAGTCTGGATAAACTACATTGCAAAACAATTTTGAAATTTGTTCTGTTGAAACTTGAAATTTACATTATATTTTCTTCTATATACATTCATATACTGTAAAATTAAATATGATTTAAAGCGCATTTACTTTTTTCAATGTTAATATATTTTGAAAAATCTCTAAAACATATCTATATATCAAGAAAACTGTCTGGAAAATATATTGGCATTTTTTCATAATAATTCATTCATTAGAAGATTTAATTTTAGTATAAATGCTTAGTATTAGTCCGTACCTCCCCAATTAAGTCATAAAATTTCGCCTCCCCAGTTAATGGTTAAATTAATAAATTCAGTCTTTTTTTTAAAGCTTTTATGACTTGGTGTCACATAATTCAATGAAAAGTAGAAAAAAAATTGTCGAATAAAATTTGAATTAATTCACATGCAATTAATATTTAGTGTATTTTTTATTTATTATAAATTATAGTAAAGAAATTCAAAATGCTGAAACATTAGGAAATTAGTGAAACTTTCATTATTAAAAAAAAACAGTCAAGAGAATCGTTATATAAATTTTGTTAAATGGAACCTCGTTTCTATTAATAATTCATAAATAAAGAATATTTGTACTAAAAGGAAGAGAAGAAATGATTTTTTGAACCAGAATCTACAAGCAAATAAATATATTATATCCAATAACCGTGAGAAAGATTTAAAAAAAACTTTTAATAGGGCAAGATTTTATTTTTTTACTTTTTTTTAATAATTTTTTAATACAAAATGCAGTTTTTTCTCCAATTGCCAAAACATAATTTTTATTTTACTTCATTAGTAGAATTATTTGTTTAAATAGTCATTGGAAAAACATTCTTTATGAAGAATTTTTTTTTTCATTGCCATGTTATTTTTTGATTTTTTCCGTTTAACTTTTTTTTAAATATCTGATGAATTTTTTAGTATAATTAAAAACTTCTTAACCTCAATTTAATTGTCAACAAAATTATTCTGCTAAAAGTATTCAACAGGTTCTTGCGTTTTTTTAAATTTTTTTTTCCATGGACATAGTCAACATTGATTAAAATATATATCACCGTTCCATATGATTTTTTTTTTCATTCATAACATCATTTTTTCGTTATCTTAAAAATAATGTTGGAAAAATACGCACGGTATTTACAACAAAAAAACATTCAATATTTTTTTCCAAATATTATTATTTTTGATTTTCAGAAAAATGAATTCAGACTTATGGGTTTTTCAACATATTTTTCAAAGTGAAATCTTAAATGAAGTTAATCTGCTTCTTAATGCTTCGAAATTAAACAATAAAAATAACATATCAATTTTTTTATTGAAACTGTTTATAATATTTTTTTGTATTAATTGTATTTACTTTCTTCTTATTAGAACGAAGTTACATTACGAACGAAGAATACACATCTGTTTATTTCTCTATTTCTATTTTCTGAAAATATTTCCTTGACAATTGAGAATTATTGCAAGGATTTAAGTCTAAATTAATTTATTGATCTTGTTTTTTTTTTTGCAGAGTTTCTCCGTATCTCTGGCAAAAAAATACGCTAAGTAATTTTCTTTATTATAATTTTAGCATATAAACTTAAAAGCGCAGAACTCTTTCCTTATATCCAAGAAAGTTTTTTAAACGATTTTGTCATTAGAAAAAAATTGATGAAATAAATCCATATTTGTTAAAGAATTATTTGTGATTTATTTTTTCTCAATTCAAACTGTAAAGTTAGATTATTTTCTTTGAATGTGTCTAACAAAAGAATTATTTACCATACGTCTTTTTAATGGACGACGTATTGAAAAGATTAAATTCAAGGAGAGATATTGTTTTCTCTTTACATTATACCTTCCATAGTGGTATATTTGATTAAATTTCGATTTTTGATAGCTTTCCTCTTCTTACATCCCAGAGTGGTTTCTATTTTTATCATGAATACAAAAACAGAATGCTCATCGAAATCTACTTTTCGGCCGTTTTTCCATTTTCCTTGAGAAGCTTTCTTACTGGAATAGCGTATAATCTAACTCTTCTATATATTTTATTTCAGTGATGCTGACGCATAAGTCAATAAATCTTTAGATATACCCCAATGAGCGTTGGTTATTCGTTATCTTCCCTAGGTTGGAATATATTGCTGTCTACTTGAATATACAGATGCATTTCAATATTTCATACCAACAGGAATTGATTTCAAAAATAAAATATCTGATGATATATTTCTCTCCAGTTTTAAATTTTGTTTTCAAATCAGAAGAATCATATTTATTCATCACAGCATAAGTCATGTAAAAATAATCTTGCTTAATTCAAGTGGCGATAAATATTTATTAGAAAACTAGTATTTAATAAAATATATATTGATTACATTTTGTTAATCAGAATAAATTATACTACAAAAAAAGAAACTTTACAAATGGAAATTTAGCATATACATTTAATATAAACGTGGCTGAATGGCAATTTCTAAACCGCTGGAAATGGCAAACAGTTCAAATAGAAAGAATATACTAAAGTCGTAAAAACTGATATTTTATTTCACGCATACCAATATTTCACTCACTCAAGTATTATTTCGTAAAATATTACTATAAAATAAATAATAAAATAAATTTTATTTTACCAAAATGGACAGAGTTAAGAAGTGGCCTTTTGCAGTAGGGCTGACAGGTAACCCAGTACATAAATAATAGAATGCAATGCCTCGTAATTGAATCATATTCAGAGGGTCTTTGATAAAGTATTAGAGTGTCGATAGCATTGTTGTAATTATAACTAATAGTTTTAGATTGGGGCCTTATTAAAAACAGATTTTTCATAGCTTTTACATCAGCTTATTTATTGATTCAAATCGCATAAAATATAATTATTTATATTACTTAAAACCTTTTTTCCAGCTAGAAGCTACATGCCTCTTTTTTAATGATTTGGAAAGAAATTTATAAGTTCCATTGAACTATGATTGGATGTTTAAATATATATGAAAGAATGTCAAAATATATTTAGAATTACGAAATATATTTGGAATTAGTGATTTGTGGAACAAATTGGGGAATATTTATTTTTTATCAGTGTACATAAATGCAGACAGACAGACAGATAGATAGATATAAAAGAGTTCAAAATATTATATGTAAGGGAAGATTTAAATAAAATATTGCTTTATATTTGTTAAAGATTAATAAACTTGTGAAAGGCAAAATTTAATTTCGCACTTAAAAAGATTTTAATTTTATCACTATTAGGAAGATATTTTGAGGTACTTATGGTCGTTTATTGTGAGCTAATGAGTGATGGAATCTTTTACATTGTGAATAAAAAATTATTTTACGTAACCTTTAAAATGAATTCATTATAAAAGGAATAAAAACACCTATGTGTTTTTAAATTATCATAAACTTAATTCTCTGTTACTTTTAATTTCATACTTTTACTTAAAAACAATAAATTCAGTCATCAAATGATGCGATGGAATTATTAAAAGATGAATCGTTTGGTTAGAAGGAAAATAGATAATTGTCAATAGGGAAAATTTCTACTACATGCAGTGCATGTAGAAATGAAGACTTGATTGATTCCATGTATAGATCGCCAAAAATATAAAAGGCTCATATTTTGGGTTTACAAATATTAATTATAAAATTGATCAATAGTTATTTTATACATATAATGAATTTTAATTTTGTTAAATTTAATTAATTTCATAAAGAAATAATATGCCTTTTATATTCCCCAATTAATAATCTTTAATCAAATTTTAGGCAAATCAAAAAATCTTTACACGAATTGATAAGCGCAAATGAAATAAGGTAGAAAATTTTCGTTCTGGATACGATTTATTGTCAACGAATTTGTTACACAAGTTATAATTTTTTTTCATTATATTTATGTAGATAACGGTAATATAAACTTCAAACATATCCAACTGAAAAACAAAAACAACTTGTACTGAATTTTTTTTGGTCATTGTTTTTTTTAAACAAGTTATTTTAAACCCATGCACAGCTTTTCTAAATAAAATAGAGAAAAAAAATATTACATAGAAAGCACTGCTTCGAGCATTCGAAAATACCAGCCATAAAACTTGGCGCCGAATGTGAAATATATTCCATCTTCTTTCAATTTAAAACCGAGATATACCTTTAGGCTTTATGCTTTTCTAAACTCAATGTATCTGTAAATTAAAAAAAACAGAACTAAGGAAAGGAACACCCGGTTTTTTAAAATTGAATATCCATTTCCCAAAAGTTAATATCATTCCTAAAATTTTCTCGGTATCGAAATAATTCGATAATTCTGACCAACAAATGAAATAAGTAATATTATTTTATTCTCAAATTTATGTTCTTTTGTTTTCTAAGGCTATGAATCCGTTCATCTATTTTATATTCTTAAACAAATATTTCTTTCAAAACTACTGTAAAGTTTGTTCGGATTTTATTCGTTTGTTGAAATGTAATTCAGATATGAGACTTTGAGATATCATGCAGTATTAGAAACATTGTTCTTAAGCTTTTCAGTATACTAGGTAGTTCGTTTAACTGACAAAAATGAATTAAATTAGAATTGGAAGGCTCTAATTTAGCTCCAATTATTCAAGTTTGCAGAAAGCCCGTAAAAAAATATTTGAAAATTTTTAATTCCAAATTGTGCTCAGATTTGTTTTGATCAATCTTATTTATTGTTCGTACATATTATGCAGTATTTTCACATAAAAATATATTTTCCAGATGACTTATAATCCTTATTTTTATATAGTAGATTTAATAATTCAATATACTGGTTGAACATCATGCATTTATTTTCTTGTTGAAATTGTAAAATCCTTGTTATTGGAAGTTGATTGTTTCTTTCCGATCTTATTGCGATGTGAGATAAAATAATATGATTTATTTACTCAATTTTCTTTTACATATTATTTTAAATCATTACGCTAGTAACAGACAAAAAAGCATTTTGTCTCTATATTCTTGAAAAGAGAAATTGAATTTGAATATAACTGCCAGTCTGCCAAAATTTTTAGACTGTGGCAAATGAACACTCACGCTCTAAACGATGCTCGATTATATTTTTGCATTTATCTTTACGAAATTTAAAATTTTCTTTTTCATAATATAAAGAAAAATATAGTTAAATGTGCGCAGAGTAAATAGTAAAAATACGGCTTTTCACTGTTTTTTAATGACGATAAGAAACTATTGTACCATTCTGGGTGTTACATTTGCTAATTATAATCAGGCAATCCTTCTTCTTTATTAATCTTTATTGAGATAATAGTTTTAGATTTTACACCAGAAAAGAAAAAATGAATTTTTACAGACATAGAAATGTAATCAGATAATAACATTTTTCTTTGATATGTTTTTGAGTATTGAATAAAAACTTTAATTAAAATAAAACCAGATATAATACTAGTTATAAGCAATATCTTGATACCTTAAATCAAAAAATATCTTTTAAGTGAGGGAATATCTGCCAGAATACAAAATTTGCTGTATGTCTCCATAATCAATAATCATGTTTTGACTCAGAAATCTACTTTCGTTTTAGAATCAGTTTTTTTTTTTAACATTACACAAGACATCAGTTTTATGAAGCTATTTACATATGGAGGATTGAACTTGATCAGAATATTTACAGACGAAGCAGATTGAAATTCATCAAATGATCTGTAAGCCAAACAAGCGTGAAATTTCCTTTTCATAAATCTGACATAATTTCACTCAGTTCAAAATTGGATTGTCAGATTCCAAGTTGGAATAAAATGCAACGTATACTCTAAAATGAAAGCAAACAGGAACTATAAAGCTTATTAGGAGTGGCAACAATTCGTGTCGAACATGGATTATATATTCATCTAAAATTTTCCATTTTCTGTGTTTGCATTTTACCGTTTTCTACGTTTTTCTAAAGAATATGCATGACTATGTATACTGCAGTTGAAAATACTACTCATCGGAAAAGTTTTGATGGAATTTGCAAGAAAAAAATTGCCTTGTTCTATGCTTCCTTTAATGGGATCGTCTGTTAAACAAGATTTTAAAAGTATTGTTAGAATCCTGATTATAATGGCAAAAATAAACCTACATAAAGAAATTAAAGTCAAAATTTAATGTTCGAAACAATTTAGAATATATATATATATATAT
>JAPMOR010039171.1:79403-95393 GCA_026543865.1 Argiope aurantia | reverse complement strand
AAAAAAAGGGCCTTTTAAAGAGTTAATATTGGTAACTACTCTGAGAACACAATGGCATCTAGAATGAAATTGGTTAAAATAATACAAGATTGGAGCAAAATGGAATTACTAATAGAATGCCTCCAAATTCATTAATATTAGAGTAAAATCATCACAAAAGGATATGTTTTCTTTTTATAAACATTATGAATGCATTATCTATTTGAAATTATAGAAAACATATGTCTTTCCATGCGAATGAATATTCTTAATGTTGCTTCAAATCATTCATAGAACTAAGCTCGACTCGCGGATGTTTTGAACGAAGCTTCTACCTGATAAATAAAAAGTGACTACTATTCGCTACATGTACATATTTGAGCCTAAAAATAAAGTCGTTAATATTGTGCCTTTGCTTCACCTCTAATAAAATGTCCCCTTCCAAGAGTCACTGATTTCGGGGTAAAATTATCAGATCGGACATGATGGTTTTTTTGTAGTAAACATTACGCATACGCTATCTAGTAGAATTTATCCAAAGTACCTTTGTCTAGACCCGACGAATAATCCTCGCATCGCTTCAAAACGGGACGTTAATATAGCTGCAACTCACCCTGGCTAATGTTTTGAAAGAGGTGCCACCAGGTAAATAAGGAGTTTGACAAATGGACCAAGACGCCATTAAATAAGAAGGTTTTCTTTGTTTTCTCTAAATCCCAAGAGGAACTTAACGAGGAAACAAAAGACGGATCGGCTTGATTTAGAATTTCGTAACTAAAACTATTCTTTACACGTACAAGCCTGGAGGTCAAACAAAACGGTTGCTATGGGTTACTTGCTGACAACAGGTCAATTTTCAGTTAGTCACCGCTGTGGCTTCAGTAGGGGAAGGGGACTTTTGAAATCCCAGTCACGCATGCGTATTTTATCCTACCAATCCGACCGAAATCCTAGCTTCTAGGGTTTTAGTTATCTGTTTGCAAATTTTTGTCTCTCCAAAAACTTGGTTGGAATTTTTGATGAGGTAACTCTGTTAGGGTGATTGGCGCTTGCAAAGAATGATCTAATTTTAAATTTTATGGAAGAGCCTCCATTCTGAATTCTAATGGAAGTTTTCATCCTATTTGGGGGGAATTTTTCCACTGCTAACCCATTCTTCTGACTTCTTTTAAACGCATTTCGATGCGTTTATCACTTTTCAGAGTGGTTTGTGAATTTTTTTCGAAACGAAGAGTGAATTTTTATATCTGGATTTACTGTTAGGACACGTATTTATAAAAATGATGGAACAAATGATTTTGTCCTATTTACTAGGAGGAACATGATGGAAAACGATAAAATTTTGTGCTTGAATTTGGGAAATATACTTACAGGAGCATATTTTTTTAAAATTTGATTTCGAGTGTGGAGATTTATTGCTTCGAGGTTTAAGGATTTATTTCAATTACCTTTAATAGATTTATTTTGACAACTCCTAAATCTAATTATATGTAGATTTTGCAATAGTCTAGAATTTAAAAATTTATGCATTCCCTCTTTATATCAGTGAATGCGGCCAAATTTTAATTCATATAAATACAGACTATTCAAAAATGTGTAATAATCATTACATGCAGTATTAATAACATCCATTGGTTCGAAACTCAACATGTATCGCGTTTTGACCGCAAACGTCAGACAATGTCTTTCGATAAACATGCTTTGTGCGACTGGCGATGTCGTGTAACGGTTTTTGATAAACATGCTTTGTGCGACTGGCGATGTCGTGTAATGGTTTTTGATAAACATGCTTTGTGCGACTGGCGATGTCGTGTAACGGTTTTTGATAAACATGCTTTGTGCGACTGGCGATGTCGTGTAACTTTTTTTTTTGATAAACGTGCTTTGTGCTACTGGCGATGTCGTGTAACTTTTTTTTTGATAACCATGCTTTGTGCTACTGGCGATGTCGTGTAACTTTTTTTTTTTGGATAAACATGCTTTGTGCTACTGGCGATGTCGTGTAACGGTTTTTGATAAACATGCTTTGTGCAACTGGCGATGTCGTGTAACGGTTTTTGATAAACCTGCTTTGTGCGACTGGCGACGTCGTGTCTCTTCATAAATACACAATGTATGTATTAAGGAAATTAATGTGATCGCATGCTATGCAATTTCATTTTGGTTAAACAGTATTTGAATTTGCGGTGTGGACATCCTCGTTTGGTGAAAAGACATAATTCAAGTAAGTTCAAAATCTCTTTAACTGTCCGCTTCGTGCAGTTTATCACACAATTTTCAAAAATGGATGTTTTAGTGAAAGAGAATTTTCTGCTGAATTTCGTGATAATGTCTCTGAGAGACCAAACAATATACGATCTAGTGATTCAGAAGTTGCTAGTTATTTTGAATATGATTTTTATTCGAATGATATGGATATTAGACCAACAAAATGACAGAAAAATTTTCTCACTTATGGTGACACTGAAAAGAAAGACAACGTCCATGATACTGAAGAAAATTCTTTTTACCATTAAAGGATTGGGTTGAAAGCAATATTTTAGGAACCTTTAAATTTTTTACATAAGCGCTGATATAATACCCTCAAATTATACTTTGAGGGGTTATATTAAATATAACCCCTCAGTGTTGGTGAAGTAGCAAAAATAATTTTAGAAAATGACATTATCGCTCCTTGTTTGTTTTGCAGATAAACGTATATCAACAGACTGGAAAATATTTTATCAATTCTGATTAAGATTTTAAATTATACTAACGTTATTAAGAGTGATATGAGAAAATTTTTAGGATTAAATTACTTTAAAAATTTTTTTGCTCAAAATCTCAAATAAATTACGAATAAGAAAGTCGTTTGAATTGAACTCTTTCGGGCTACATGGATTAAAACCGTCCCAGCTTTTACTTAGCTTTGTATGCGTGGTGGGAGATATTTTAACCCATCTCGAAAAGTTGAAGTTATTCATAATCATGCAGTTTAATATTTCATTTAAAGTTCTTCATTCCGTTGGCAATGCTTTGGTCAATGGTAAATGCGTTAATAAGAGGGAAAGTAACTACAAATCAAAATGTATCAGTAAGTTGTATGCTGTTGTGATTAAGGTTGACACATTGTATGATTTAATGACTTATTTATCATTCATAATGGTATGTTGTTTTATTGAGTGAATAAATTGATTTATTACAAAAGCATTTTATTTGATCATTTATACTAATCTTGAGGTGTGAATTGATGGAATTATACCTGTCCCACCCTATAAAAACAGAGAACAGACTACTGAAGTATTTTTTCTTATTTTGAATACTTATTTTTTCATTTTATAAAAACTTTTGTTCAACTAGGGTTTTTTTCCCCGTTTAAAATCTTGTGCCCCAAAGAATTACACAGGTAAAAAAATCTTTTTTTTTTCTTTGCATATTGTTGAAATGAAATGTTACTAATGCTTTACTGAAAAAGCTTTTGATACGTTATTAAAATAATATCCATCCCAAAATCCACTAGATTATTTTTCCCTGCCTTTATAATATATTTCTATTTAATTTCCTGAAATTGCAAATTAACGATTATAAGGCGCTGAATACTTGATTATGAACTGTAGTTAGATGGAGAAAAAAAAAGCATTTTAAAGCTGTAGAAAGAAGGATTTATTGAAATGTGACTAATTTTTTCCCTTCCTTTAAATAATTTGTTAAATAATTGAAAAACAGTTTTTTTTATAATAAACAATTCTGTGTAAATACTCTTTATTTTCTTTAAAATCGTATACCTTAATACTCGGATTCTTCCTTCTTTGCTTGTCGGAAAAATCGCATGCCAGTTTCTACAACATTGTTTGTGACAGCTATAATGTGCTTGTCGGAAAAGCTTTCCCATCAGACTGCAGTGCCTTGCCTTCAAAGACGCGTGCGAATTACATAAGCTTCTTGTTCCTGAAATTAGCTTTGATTAAAGACAGTAGGCTTGGTCCATAAAGTGGGAACAAACGCATTAAAATGCTCTCAGAATTAATATATTAATTAAATCTGAAGCTGAATTAAATGTAGGTCTATCTTTCTGTTTATATACGGCACATTTAAAAAAATCATATAAATAGCGCAAGAGGGATTAAAGCATTAACAGTGATATTCTTCATTGTGCAAGTAATATTTAATCAACTTAATGAAAAGCTGTTTTCGGTTAAATTTAAGAATGATCGCAGTATCCAATAAATTATTCGTGCCAAAACAGAGCTGACTACCTCATTTGTAGTCAGTTAACTACATTTATTTGTAACTAAATAACTATTCTATTTTAATTCTACGAATTGTATTATTTATATTCTACGAAATTTTAATGTAACCAAGGAATAAATACATATCTTTAAGATGAGAGGCTTTTATTTTTGTACGGTATGTATTTCTAAATGGATTAATGAAACTACAGAATTTGTCTAAATTTAATTACATACTAAGGATTAATTCGTCGTTTATCTACAATTTTATTTTAATGAAAAAAAACTATCGACGCTTAAGGATTTTGAACTTCATATCTTCCTCTCTTTTCTTTGGTTTATTAAATCAATTAACTCCTATGCCCCCTTCATTTGCATTTTCTTGGACATATATAGACCAATTAATCTTGTTCATCTAGTTAAAAATGGGCATGAAAAAGGCAAATGATATGCCAAATCAGAAACTAAACATTTCAGCGTTCTAAAATACGAAACATTCAAGAAATATTCCTGAAATATCTCTATATTCAAAATCAATACGAAACATAATATTGAAAATCTGGAAGCGTATTAAAAATACCTTAAAGTATTTAAATTTTCTGAAATCGGGTTTGTTGTTATTATTATTATTTATTTATTTATTTTTTTGGAAAAATTCATAGAATCTTGAACAAAAAGACATTCAACAATTATGGTATAAAATATACTTAGCTCTTTAGATAATTTTTAAGTCATTCGATATAGGCATATGATTCCAGTTGGAAAGAAAAAAGCTTTAAACAAAATAACGATTAATTTTTATATTTAAGTCAATAAATGTACTACTGAATATATAATAATTTTGTTTTGTTAATCATATTGTCCAGTATTTTTGGTTCACTAACGCTTTAAACAATTTTTCCATTCTCCAGATATCAAAACTGACCGAATTATCCATTTCAACGGTTGTTTTATACAGATATCTCCAATCATAGGATTTTTTTTCCGAGGCGACATTTGGTTACTTAAGATATTGAATCACTGTATTTCATAATTCCGTCAGGCAGTAGAAGCGTAGAACTTTTATTTAAAATATTATTATATCAGTTTTATTTGACTGGGAATAATAAAACTAGGAAACTGCGTAAGAATTGAGGTTATTATTATTATTTTGTCATTAGCTATTTGGCTACTTTCGTAGTAGGTATCCTGTATACACAAATTATCCAATGCAACTGCTTTGAAATCATAAAACTCGGAGGTTAGACTGAGTATTGGATTTGTGAATATAATAAACTCCCCTTTCATCGTTTCATTTCTACTTGTATCAATTTCAACAAAAGTTATAAGCATACATGCATATCTTATGCATAAAGCATGCTCTTACTTATTGGAGAATCTACAGCCAATTAAATAACTTCCATCTATTCATCATTTCCTCATTTGCTTACCGAAACTTCGATCCAGTTTAATAAAAGCCTTTACAAACGCAGTTCGAATTTTGTCCAATACTTTCCGCAACAAAATGCAGTTGCAGCTTTGAGAATTATAAGAGAGCAAATATTAGGTTCGAGAGCACCAGCCTTACGCAATGGCTCCTCTGCTCTCGAGAAATATATTTATCCAAGACTTTATTTCGAGCGGAGATTTCCAAAAATGCTGTTTTCTCGCAATCCCTAGTGCTCTCGATGTATCGGAACTCTTCTCTCCTTTGAATTCATTTGGAAATACGCGTGGGTAAATACATTTGGAGGCGAGTATTGGAATGTTGAAGATATCGTCGAAAGTGATTTTTTTTTAAAAAAAAAAGTATTGAGGATTTAGAAGAAAATTCGAAACTATTGTGAACAATCGTATTGTTATTTTCTTAATATAATTAATACGTCTTTTATAGTCATTATATAAAATATTTGGGTCAGCGGTTCTCAGCTTTGGGACCTAAAATTCCAGATTCGAAGCCTGATTCGACTAAAGAGCTGCCGTGCAAGAGGGTCTAGGGCATGTTAAATCCATCAGGGCCGAATCCCGTCTGGTGTGATTTTAATGGTTGCTAGTTCAGACGCCATCCTCGTTATCTAACCGCGGTTCAAATTTGTGAAGTCCCGCCCAAAATAGTCCTAGTGTTTTAAAATGGTACGCTAATATAGCTGTACCAAAACAAACCCAACCGTTTTTGGATGTGCAAACTGTCTGTTTTGTAAAAGGAGGAGACGACAAATCATCCAGGGATCTCCAGAGTTCGTTCCCATCGTTATCAAATCCTACACGACTGTATTTTTTTTTTTCAATCAGTGCCATTTGTTAAGAATACTTAAACAAATGGTGATTATGGATTGAACTTACAGGGAAATGAGATTACTAACTGCAAAGGAAAAAATTAATACATATCATAGAAGTTCACAATGTAATTTATAAGCATATAAACAAACATTGTAGAGTCAGAAATCTGTAGCATCCGTCTGGGTCCTGTGTTTTGATTTCCTTCGTCAGAACTGCACTTTTCTTTCCTTTCTTTTTTTTCACCCCCTTCCTTCCATCTTGTGCTCATCCAACTGGTTAGATAACTTAGTGTTATTGGCACTGGGTAGCGTTATGTTATGTCTATTTTGTAAAAAAAAAAAAAAAAAGGCTTGCTAAATATGCCAGCTTAAAAAATACACACACATTCAATACTTGCATTCACATATTTTATGTGCTTGTATTTAGTAATTAATAAAGTATATTTTAAAAGGATTAAAATATACTATTTAGGAATTTAAAAAAAAATTTACTTAGCTGTCATTAAAAAATTCAACAAATGGTCGACTCAAAAAAATTAAAAAAAAAAAAGATTTTTGAATTTGTTTCCAACTAGAGATATTTCTGTTAAACCTTGACTGCTATAACATCAACTCGCTTTCTACATTTAATTTGTTTGATTTTTAAATGTTGACAAAGAATGTTTACACAGGCCGCGGTGGCCTGGTGGTACGGTCTCTGCTTCGGAACCGCAGGGTTTCAGGTTCGAGACCCGATTTCACCGAAGAACCGTCGTGTAAGGGGGTCAGTTGCACGTTAAATTCGTCCTGACCAAACGTCCTCCCGCTGGTGTGGTGTGGAGAGGGGGTGCCAGCTCAGTTGTCGTCCTCGTCATCTGACCGCGGTTCAAAATTACGAGGTCCGTCCCCAAATAGCCCAAGTGTTGCTTTAAACGGGACGTTAATATAACTAAACCAAACCAAACCAAAGAATGTTTACACAAGAAATAGAGGGGGAAATCGCATCGGATGTTTCATAGCCAGTTTGACAACAGCTGAACGTTTAGCAGATTAGGAATGTTGTTCTAAAGGACGATTTAAATGTCTCGTCACCGAGTAGTTCAAATTAACGAGTCTTCTTCTCATTTCATGGTATTTTCTTTCTTTATGTAGGTTACTTCTGAAGGATTTCTGGACCATTGGTTCTAGGCTCTATTTTCCCAAAGGAATAAATAAGAAATAGCTGTTCTGCGACTCAGATTGGGAATTGCTTTATTAGCCTACTATTGCATTTTGTAAACCCCTTGAAAATTTTTGGAAGTGTACCACAACATTCTGAGCCATTTTGAGGTAGCAAAGAACTTTTGGAGCAAACAAGAATATTTTTACGTGATTATAAATTTTAATTCCCCCATATCGAGAAATTCTGGATTTTTATTTTTCTGTTGGAATGTTTTTGAGCACTTTTATTCAAAAATGTAGTAGTTTAGAAGAATGAAATTTGGTGCTCGGTCTTCTGTTGAAAAGTGTAAACGTGTGACAAATCCTGGGCGTAGTTGAAAAAAAGACGTGCAAATTACATCCTTTGTTTTTTCGTGTGAATTTTGATTCTGACATATATAAATTCATAATAGTGCCGTATTGTAATTGTATGTCAGAAAGTTGTAGGGAGAATACTTCTGCTGCTGTATATATTTCTGTAAATATTTCTGCTGACGTCATCACCCCTCCCCCCTTCTCGATTCGACTGACAGGTTTGTCAATATAAAACTACTTCGAAAAAAATCGACTTTTGATGAAAATGCACAATATATTTTTATATTCAATATTCTTTATTTCTGAATATTTTTCTCCAAAACCTTATTAAATGTTTCTTTTTTAGGAAGGTGCATTGATTTCTAATATCTGCATAAATAATGTTTTAATGTTACTTTACATCTTTATGTACTGCTTTTTCGAATTCTAAATTTTAATAAAATTATCATTCAAAAACTTTCATAAATCAATTTAATACAAATTTTTATTTAAATTCAGCGTAATTGGTGATTCAGCGGTGAAAACAATTGAAATTTCTTGTTTATCAGTTGAATTCCAGTATTTAGATTGATTGATTGATTGAAATGCATGTTAGTTTTCAGTTCAAGAACTAGGTTTTAAGTTGTCTTCAAGACATTAGAATTTTACCAAATGATTTGTTTAAAGTAGAATATTTTTGTTTTGTCTCTTAGCTTTAAAATTTTCTTTTTTAATTTTTCTAGACACCTCCGTTTTTAATTGATATATTTTTGTTTCATAGATGATTTTATAGTTTATTTTATACAAGAATTCATATATATTTTTTATTTTTCTTCAAAACCTTCATTCCGAATGTAATCATATATTTTGGTATTTAGCAATGACGGGATCTTTTATGCATATTTTTTATGTAGATTTCTAACCTTGCATAATTATGCACATTTACTTAATTATACAATAACAAGGAAATGTAGCAAGTATAAACAATTATAGAACTGAAAAAAATGTTTTAGTTACCGCTTACTTTCGTTAACTTAATTTTAGAGTGCACATTTTTATTTAATGGATAATTTTAATCTATGTAAATTCGTGAGAACATACGCTGGTTACATCTACTTACCTAGTAAAAACATTTAAAGATGAATATTCGAATTTTTCTATCTTCCGAATATTTGCGCTTAGTGTTGCTCATATGCATTGCAATATCACACCAGTTTTCCTCAAATCAGTCGTTTCTCTACAATGATAAGAAAGCAGAAATCTTCCTCTAGACACAGAGATTTTTCACTTTCTTTTACAGTTCGTGTGACGGGTTTCTTGAAGAAAAGCTGGCTCAAATATCCACAGGGACTGCGATTTTTATGCTTTCTGTTTTTCAATAGATTCCTAGATTCCGTCTCCTACCTTCGATTTCATTTGAAATGTGATCTAATCAGTATTTCACTTGGAGACGGACTTTTTATATGCATTTTTAAAAGTGTCGCTCCTTTTTTAAAAAAATAGTTTTCATCCTTTATATATTTTTTCCCAAAGAATTCTTGAAGATTTTGTATCTGGTTTGAAATATGGTTAAGGCTTGTGTTATAAAATTGTTTCCTGTCGCAGTGTATGCGATGATACATCAATAGAACTGAATGATTTTTCTACCTACGTTAAAAAATGCACTATTTTATTATTTCTGAATATATTTCTTCTATCATGTGAGAACATGCTGTTTTGGTTTGGGGTTTTTAAAGTATCAAAATGCACGGGTAGAAAAATTGGCGATTTATTCCTTTTGAGGCATTAATTTTTCGCTTTTAGGTTTTTCAGAAAATAATTGCCAAAAAAAAGTTGCAACTTGGCGCGAATGTCCATGTACCCGATTCTCTTGTCTGGCCAATAAATGGTAGGGTTGTAAGAAGTTATCGCATTAGGAAGCACAGAGAAGAAAATGAGAATTAACGCGAAACAGCAAGGAGAGGTATCGAAATATATATATTTCAATTTTTCTAGCTGGCAAAAGATTTTGGAGCTTGAACTATTTTGAGATGGGAGGAGGGGGACATTGTCTTCTAAATATCGACGGATACGTAATATGCGCTCACGTGATTGTTTAAAACCGGTTTCAACTGGTTTTTCACGGGAAAAAATTCTGGTATTGAGAAAAAAAATTTTAGAACTTGATTGATTTTGATATGGTTTGATAAAACTTGTTGGTTGAATCACTTTTCTAAATGTTGGTGATTACGAAATATGAGTCATGTGAGAACATGATTTTCTGTCGGATTGATACCACGTGACTTAAAATAAGGTTCTCGCAAAACTTGAAATTTACGATAGCCTACTTCATTTATTTTTTTAAATTTTGTACTAGGATTTAGGATAGAACGTTGAATTTTAAAGCGCATTTTTAAAGGCGTAATCTCTTTCGCGAAGAATAATGATTTCATTTCCTTAATTATTCTCCGAAATTATTCTTTTACTTCATTTTAGTCTGATATTTCTGGCGTTTATTAAAGATGAAATTAACTTTGAGTTTGCTAATAATGTCTATTCTTATAGTTCAGTTTCCAAACCCGTGGAAAGTTTAAAATTAGAGCTGAGAAAACTGTTTTCTAAAACGTCTTGCAATACGCACCAAAACGACATTCGTGATGGATTGTTACGGGAACCAATGTCGACCCCACAGGGATTTGACCTCAAAATTGAGAATAAAACTCTGTTTCTCGAATTGAATATATGCACATGTTGAGAATAACGTTCCTCGTATATGAAAAAATGACCTTAACTTTTAAATTGATAGAAATGTCAGTTACTAAATATTTGTTAAAATAATTCAATAAAATAATATGTATTCTAATGAAAGGCATTGCAAATACTTTAAAAAACTGTATTAATATAGTAAATTTATTTTTTACATAAATTTGTTTGTATTTTTTTTAAATTGGAGCTATATTTTTTATTATATATTTTTTTAATTGTACTAATAGCAAATATATTAAACAAAACAGTAAATCCTTTAACTTATATGTTTATTTATGTTCTCAATGAGATAACAAAATAAATTTGGAATATTTATGGTTTCACAAATCTAATGGAAATGTAAGATGGTTATAATACTTAAGCTTATTCAAATTGTTATTGTCTTTTCCCTTTTCTGGTATTAAAGTATGTGGACAGTACCTTTTAGTATTGAAATGTGATTATCATTTTTCACATTTTCATTTAGTACATCGAAATGCATAACGCAAAACTCCTGAATTTTTATTTCCTTGCATGCGAAATATATAAAGGAAAAAGTATTGTACTAGTTAGAAAATTCGAACTCAAGATTTTGACAAATCTGCATGTTCTAGACCAACCCGATAATTCGAAAACTTTTTGAGCTATATATGAAATTTGATCTTCACACCACTTTCATAGATTCTATAAAATTCAGAGTTGAAGTGCCTGACTGTCCGAATATAAATTAACACGTTAACTGCAAAACGAAGATCTGATTAATATTAAATCTGGTATAACATATTTAGATATGTATACTAAAATTATTATATATATAAAATTATATATGTATAATTTAAAAATAAAATTGTATAAAATTTGGTAAACACATTCAGGAAATATAAAATTGTAAATATAAAATATAAATTGTAATATAAAATGTTGTAAATATAAAATGCATTTGAAACGAAATCTTTTAATAAATTGATCGTCTGCCGATCTGTGTTTTTGCATTTCCATAAACGCGATAATCGAAAATACATTGACTTAAATAACTATAATTGTATTCTGTGCCAAATTTTGGTTTCAATTAGCTGCTTCGCATTTTTAGGTTATTCGGGTTTGTTTCGTATTCTTAGTGTTATGTCTGTTTGTGAAGCAGACAAATAAATACCTTTTGAGCCAGTTGGATGAAAATTGAGATGTGAACTTAACTTCAGTTTCGCATTCCGCGGGAGAGCACATCGTAATTGAGGATAAGCTTCTGGCATGGTTGTTGGTTCTCGCCACTCTTGTGGATGTACGAAAAGGTGGGGGTCTGGCTCCTACCATAGATGACGGGACGTACTTCCATAGGTAAGGAGTGTACCGTGGCTGATGGCCCTTAGGACCCAACAACAGTTCCTTCCGCCAGTGTTGCTGTCGCAGCGGTTCGGTGATTCAAGTTTTTCCGTGTGCTTCCCGGCGGGTCGGATCACCCAGTTTGCGATTACTTCAGATTCACAAATTTCTATTAAATTTTAGACAAATCTATGTACAGGAAATTTTACCATTTTGTACTTTTTACATATATGTAAACCTAATAACTCAAAATTGATGTGATTTAATGAATAAAATTTAATACATGAGCTGGTTACTTATAGTTCTGTACATAATTTTTTTTCAATCGGATTAAAATGTCTCCCTAATGCATCTTAGATTATCGTTACTATACTTTGAAGTACCAAACATTCATGTACGGGAGCCTAAAAATTATTGTGGATAGTGGGAGGGAAATAACACCTTTATTAGAGAATATGCTTAGAAAGTTGCGAGGAGACCTCTTTGGCTAATTTGAGTTTGTACTTAAATATAACTCTAGAGTAATTTTCCCTCCAGCATAAAAAAAAATGTATTGTTACGAAATTTCTTTACCGGGGTTCGTTTGGATAGTGGAAGTGATATGGTGTGTAGAACGCTCAATCAGCAGACGGTAGTAGAAAATAACAACGACGTTTATTTACACGAAGACACACAGTACAGCACAAAGCGACAACTATATACAGCACAGAAGACGATTATCTTCACCCGAGACGTGTAGCATACAACAGAACACACAGCAGCATACAACCAGAATCTACTGCAGACAGTAGCGCACAGCTCAGTTCAGCACTAGCTTGACACAGTCGCTTCCGACTACTCCGTCTTCTACTTCTCCGACTCTGCCTCGGATTACTGACTTGACTTCTCTGGCAGCTGCAGCCCCTTTTATAGGTCTCAGGAGGCGGGGCTAGAAGCCTCTCAACCAATCAGGAACGTTCGAGGCGTATCTCGGTTCCTACTGGACGGATCGGGAAAACTCGCGAAGTTTCGGGTATTATCTATTTTGGCGCCAAAGTCGCCAAATTGGTCGCCAAGTCGCCAAATGGTCGCCAAGTTTGTCGCCAAGATCCGGGACCCCCGACACGACGCCCAGACTCTGTCCCATAGAGATGACTGTAAAACATTCTTTCCAATGACGGAACCAACTATGCTGGGAAGCAGCATTACGGATTCGTAACAATATATTATGAGAAAATTCGCTTAGTTCCAGAACAAATCGTCCACTTGAATAAATAGTATTATTTGTTGTTCTCGTGCCTGGATTAGCAGCAAAATATAGCAATATTAATTTTCTCAATTTAAAAGCAAATATGATTTACAAATTATTTTATGTCTCAAATTGTTAAAAATGACAAACTATACAAAATGGTAGATTAAATATCGGTTATAATATTAATTTTATTTCTGTCGATCTTTACTCAAACTCAACTCACTCTATTTCTCATATCCATTTTTTAAAAAACCTCAGCAAATTTTCCCTCTCGCCAAGATTTACATAATACAGAGTTCATAGCCTTTTCTCATACTTCGCCAATATTCCTCAAACCAGTCACTCCTCTCAAATATTAAGCGAGTCGAGATTTTTCTGCAGACTTCATGATTTTTTTTTTCTTTCTTTATCCTTTTTTGAATTCGAGTGACAGGTTTCGGCGAAGCAATGTTTGTCCAAATATATCTACGGGGACTGGATATTTTATGCCTTTTTCTACCAACTTCCTGCGAAATATGATCTAATCAGCATTTCGCTTGGAGGTGGAGTATTTCTTTTATAGACATTTTTTTTTTAGGTTTTGTGTTTCTTTGTTTTATATCGTTTCCGGGCCTCTTGTTTCTGATGGGTAAAAGTTGAGAGATTTTACATTTGATATGAAATACAGTTATTGCTTTTGTTTCAAGAGCATCCATCTAATGCCGTTGGATACGTGTTTCCAACTGCATTTCATATACTTCGTATTTTCGCCCAAATATGTATTTTAAGGTTCAAATAGAAAAAATGAAAAATTTGATATTTTTTTTACCTAGATCTGTATATATGTTAAATTCTGAAATAGGAATTTTCTTTAACACTAGATTTACCAGACCAGTCATTTTGACTGGTCGTGCAACTTCAATTCAAAATTCCTGCTACATTAAACATTTGCTTTCCAAAATGATGTTATGACTTTTGTAGCTATAAATAGAGAATACATTTTATGAACTTAATTTTACTTTATATATGTTAGAAACAAATATATTTTTTTCTTATAACTATTTATACCAGTACCAGTCAAAATGACTGGTGAATGTTTCTATGAAGGAATCATGAGACCGTGGAAATACAAATAGTGCCCATACGTCTTTTGTTCAATACTTTATCGTTATCGAGCCGATTTAGGTGATTACGGTGTCTTTAGGATTTTTTTACGAGTACTGAGTCCAAGTGATCTCCAAACGTAATCATTCATCTTTACCCATACAGGTAAGAAGGTAGGAAACATTTATGCGTATTTGAATAATATATTCAAAAATATATTCTTCGGCAAGTAGCCTGCCTGCATATTGTCAGCCCCTGAAAATGTCAAAACGAATAAAAGTTTCCACATATTTAGAAAATGCAACCAGCATACCTCAGGATTGTTCAGATGTGGAAAGTGAATTATATGATAGCGACGGTGAATTATTAGATACACAAATTGATCCACAAGGCAATGAGGAAAACAGTGCTATTATACAAAAACACAACAGGAGAAAATATCTCACGGAAAGACTTTCTGTTTCGATTAACAGAAGAACTTGCTTCAGAATATCAGGCTTCAAGGACTAAACCATACGAAGCTGATATACCAACTACAGGTGGCACGGTTTCTGTACGCAAATGGTGTCAAATAGGATACTGCAATAACAACAAGACTACAAATATTTGCAATAAATGCAAAAAAAGTCTATGCGGAAAGTGTACAAGTAAAAAAATCTTCATATGTAGAAATTGTGAGCCTATAAAAAATTAAATGTTTTGTTATTTGAAGATGTCCATAAATCCATTTTTGTATAAAAATTAATATTGTTAAACGCTTTTCACCATTTTTTAAGAATGAATAAAGACTGGAAATCACGATGAGCATTTTTTCTTATGCACCAGTCATATTGACTGGTTATGGTAGAAATAGATATATTTAAATGGCTGGTAAAACTAGTGTTAAAATTATTAGATTCTTTCAGTGTATATACAGTACACTCCTGAGCATCCGGTTCGCGACTATCCGCCTTCCGTACTATCCGGATTAGTTTCATCCTAATTAAATAAGGAAGGCAAGGCGTTGCAGAAGCAGATCTATTAAGGAATTTTTCAAAAACTAAAAGGGCCACGGTGGCCTGGTGGTAGGGTCTCGGCTTCGGAACCGGAGGGTTTCAGGTTCGAGACCCGATTCCACCGAAGAAACGTCGTGTAAGGGGGTCTGTTGCACGTTAAATCCGTCCTGACCAAACGTCCTCCCGCTGGTGTGGTGTGGAGAGGGGGGTGCCAGCTCAGGTGTCGTCCTCGTCATCTGACTGCGGTTCAAAATGACGAGGTCCGTCCCAAAATAGCCCAAGTGTTGCTTCAAACGGGACGTTAATATAACTAAACCAAACCAATGAAAAACTAAAAACAGTAAGTTTTGAGTCTTATCTTAGGGTTACCTTTTCATATCGGTATAATCATCTATCAGTGAAAAGTAACATCAGTTTCAGTCAGTTTTCTTAAGAATAAGGCCTACGATTTACTTTAAAGTTTTGTTTATATTTCCTGCGTTTAAGTTAGGCATTACAGAATTTGTTATAAAATGTGAAGTTTATATTCTTTAAACTTATTTTTTTCTCTAATAAAGTCTTGAATTGTGCAGTTCAGTATATAAATATATAAAAATTAGCAGTATAGAGCTTTTCTATTTTAACTCGACACGTTACTTACAACTACTTCTGTAATTCATCGGGCCGCTGTTGTGTTCACATTGAGATAAAGGGAGAGCTTAGTACTCAATAAGTTAGAA
>JAPMOR010039171.1:56378-79393 GCA_026543865.1 Argiope aurantia | reverse complement strand
CAGCGCATGTGGCGTCATTACGTCATGATTGTTTCGCGCCTAAATTGGCATCCAAGAGTTCGATTCTGAGACTGTAAGACATGCTACTCTCATTCATTAACCTTTTTATGTTATATTTTGTCTCTGTATTTATATATCGTTTCTTAATGTTAAGTATAAAGGCTTGACGCTGCCTTTCCCCGCATTTTTGGGGGTTGCTGTGGAACAGAGTTTGAATATGTATAAAGACAACGTTAAGATCTTGAATATAGGCCGCGGTGGCCCGGTGGTAAGGTTTCGACTTCGGAACCGGAGGGCTTCAGGTTCGAGACTCGATTCCACCGAAGAACCGTCGTGTAAGGGGGTCTGTTGCACGTTAAAACCGTCCTGACCAAACGTCCTCCCGCTGGTGTGGTGTGGAGAGGGGGGGTGCCAGCTCAGGTGTCGTCCTCGTCATCTGACTGCGGTTCAAAATGACGAGGTCCGTCCCAAAATAGCCCTAGTGTTGCTTCAAACGGGACGTTAATATGACTAGACTAAACTAAACTAAACTAAACTAAAAGATCTTGAATATAGTATATATTTTTCTACAGTTGGCAAAAATGTGGCGGGAGCTTATCCATCATTAAATTGCATGTATAAAATGTAATTTTTTAAAATAATATTTAATAATATATGCTTTTTTTTTCTTTACAAAAGTACCTTTTAGCCCATAAAAATAGCATGTTTCTCAACACACTTCCCCGCCCACCATAAAACATGTTAGAAAACCGTATGGCATCATCTGAATTGAATGCATCGAGTCGTTATAGAATTGGTTTTTAAAATGATCTTTTTTTAGTCTATAAAAACCTAAATTGTCAAAAATTCTTTATTTTTTAAATGGAAAAAAAAAATGGTTATTTGTAATATATACTTAAAAGAAAGCCGATCAAAAAATGACTCTAAGCAACAATTGGTCAACTTCTTGTACGAATAATTTTACATAGCCATTTTTTTTATTGTTAATGGATTATTTTAACTTGCATCTTTAAACTTTACTCAAAAAAATATCTTTTTATATGAATAGTAATTGTATTTAATTTGTGTTGTTCAAAGGGTATGAAGGAAAGTAAATAAATAGTGATTTTAATAGAAAGTATGGTATAGTATAGTGATTTTAATAGAAAGTATGTATACACGTATTTCATTAAATACATGTATGTATACACGTATTTAATGAAATACGTGTATACATACATGTATTTCATATAAAACATAAATACATATAATGTATACAATACATATGTCTCTTTGTATGGTACTTCATTAAATATTACTTAGAAACCGCATAAAGAGTAGTAAAGTTTCTAATACAACTGCATAATTACTCCAATTCCATCTTATTTTGATACATACTTATATGATTCATTATTTTGATACAATTTTCATGTTATTTTTAATGATTTAAAAAAAAACTTAGAAATGTGGTGGGCACTTGAATTTTCAAAAGGAATTTTCATAAACAAAGTTTGAGATTTTCAAAGGCTTTTGAATGGTTCAAATGTAAAGAATGTGTTTGTCTATGCCATTAAAAAAAGTAAAAGCTCGAAACTTTTTCTCAAGACTTTTATTTTTGCATCCTGCAAGAGCTCTAACAATGAACAAAATGTAACAGGTACATTTTATCAGAAGTTTTTCGGAAATGCTTTAAACGAAAGAGATCTTTTCACTATGGGATTTTCTTCATGAAATTCTTTTGAATCAAAGCGGGTGGGATAAAAACTTTTCAATCGTGCATTTCTTTCCTTTCAGTAAATTTCTTTTAGAGTGAATTTCAAAGAAGGTTGCCATAGTAAGTGCGTGTGCTATTTTGTATGTATTTTCCTCCACAAGAAATTAAATGTTGCAGAGAAGTCTTTTATAAGGTGAAATTACTTCTTAACTTATTACAGTTTTAATATAAAACTTTTTAAATAAATTTTGGTAACCCCTTTTACAGAATCAACTTTGTGGACAAGTATTTACTTAATGTAACTTTATTTCATTGAATGAATTAGCAATTGATTTAACACAGAACTCGCTTGGACACACTAAGTTCTCGGGTCCCCTCTCCGTTCTAATAGGGTTTGAAATAATGAATCTTTAAAATAAAATAACCTATAATTATGAAGAATAGATCAAGGTATTAATTTATAGCTTTTTGAAAATATCACTCGATTATTTTTTTATTTTATATTCATCTGATTAATACTTAGATTTGGAGTACGTTCTAATGCTTTGGATAGCCCAAATTTCATCCTTTAAGAATTTGAGTCACAAAATAAGAAATCTGGGGAAAGTGAAAAAATTGGTACTTGTCTATTAACTGCATATTAATGAAAAATCACCTGATAAATTACCAAAGATCTCTCTAATGAGTTCGTTTATAATCAAAATTTGTCAATATTCGTCAATGGCATGCGGTTAATACTGTAGCATCAACAATGGCATGCGATTAACATGAAAGTACCAAAATATGCTTGTATTGTGCTTGATATTTCGTATCGAGCATAATTTCACTAAATCTTTCCTGAATTTTCTTATTCATATGTAGTAAAAGGGATAATAATAAGGTTTGGTACATTGCTTGCAAAATCTGAATCTAATAATTCGAAATCTACATGTCATGTAATCTACGAGTATTTTTGACTTGTTGGGTTGATGATTTGTGTTTTCTGTTAAAAAAATGTTATGTATAAACCTGATGCTTTATTAATTATGATGAGGATGTTATTGATCAAATCTTATTGGATCTCTATTGTTATGGAAAGTCCCCTGTGAATGTCGGAGATTAAATTCCAGTTAAGTTGAACAGAAGAAACCGAAACTTTATTTCATCAGAAAATTGAAGCACTGATAATAAAAAAAAGGCTGAGATGGAGCTTATAGAAACTCATAACAAAAACAAACCAACAGGTTGTTTAATTTAAAGAAGCGATAACAGAGCTTAGAGTGCACAGCTGGAGAGTTTTCTCCAAAAACTGGCAACTCCAGAAAAAATGTGCGCCTCCACTTATATTATCTCCCGATAGGTTCTGGAATCACATGGAATTTTCGGGAAGAATTTACGAATCTCGATTCCTATTAGAGACGGTGCCTTAACTCTTTTATTTTCGACAACTCATTTTTCTCTCAAGATTTTGAGATCGAAGGATTTCATTAGATCATCCGACAAGAATATCTGTAAATATTTTCCTAACAATGCGATTTGCTACGAAGGTGAAAAATATTGCAGAATTCTAACAATATGGTATCGAACTTATAGAGCTTACCTGAGCGTGGATTGATCAACTGGTAAAAACCTGAGCGTGGATTTGGTACAGTTTAAATGTGTCAATGGAAGCAAAATATTCTAGTGATGATGGAAGAATAAGGCAGCTCATCTTATCTTTTCTCAAATGGAAAAGACTCAAGCAGTTGTCTTAAAACCTTTTAAAGAAACTTCATTTTTTTTCTTTCTTGATGAAATGAAATTTTATGAAAGGCATCCTTTGCTGATTTATTTCATATTAGCAAGAGATTTTAATTAACCCTTTTCCGATGAATGATGTGTTTGACTAATGCATTGAATGGTTGAATTCTTTTATATTTTAGTACATTAAACCTGAGTAGCAATTTAATAAACAAACTGAAGAGTCCTTTACGTTTTTATATGAATTCATATAATAAATATTTCAAAAGATATGCTTCATTTAATTACTAAGTTGCATATATTTATATGCCAAATGCAGTAATTTGTTTTGTTTTTTTCAAATTATAGAATCTGGTTGCCATGTAAATTTGAGAAATTTAATATTTTGTACGCAAGGTTTGAAATTTTTAAGAAACATAAGTGACTTGAATGTTAAGAGTGCGTGCATTATTTCATTAAATGTACGAACTCGAAATGTTTTCATCGATTCGGACTTTTCTGTCTCTGTAAAAAAAAAAAAAAAATAACTCTGGCAAAGAGCGAAATATAATGAGTTTTATTAGAAGTGTCTTGGAAATGCTTTAAACGAAAGTGAACCTTCCACGACTGTTTTACTTTAGGGATTTTATCCGATTCAAAGTTTAGCGGGACAAAAAAAAAACCTCTTTTGTTGTGCTTTTTTTTTACTGAAAAATATCCTGTCCCCGACCCCTTTCTTTTCAGCTTATTTTTTAAAAGCAAAAGGGTTGAAAAGGAATTTTCTTTTTGAAAATTGTAAGCTTTCTGCTCTCCCCAATCCCCCAATAGATATTGTAATTCTTAAAGAATTTCTTAATGGTTTCAAAAAATGTTTTCCTGCTAGACAGAAATTTATTTTTCAAAAGGTTTTAATAATTAAAAAAAAAGTGTGCCCATTTTTTTAGAAAAATAACTGGACATGCGACAAATGCCATGCTGTTATTTGTAAATATTGGATTAAGTCAATCTAGCTTGTAATTAAAATTTTCGGTGAATTATGGCTGTATAGGTTGAGTTTTTATGTTAGGTTGAGCATGGTTTTCAGGCGATTTCGTCCAATGAACTCGATTAGGAACTCATAAAGTGCTGGCCTAGTTTGTATTAAATTTAATAATATGAATTTAATGTTATCCTCTTGATCACGTGGTATTAAGATATAAAATGAGGTATCTCATCACCTTGCCGAGTTGAAATTTAAAAAATTTCGTTCCTAGTTGAATTATATTCATTATGGGACATTAAAATAATCGATTAATTGACAAAAATTGAAATCGCAATGTAATATTTGCTTCAGTACAAACAAAATAAAGCTGTGATAAAATGAAAATATTAACAAACGTTAATCTGAAGATGCTACGCAATATTGGTAAGATGCCAATAAATACAACATGATATTCAAAATACAGTGGTTCTTTCTTTGTATAAATGACTAAGGATTCAACTTTAAATGAAGGCATGGGTCGCGGTGGCCTGGTGGTAAGGTCTCGGCTTGTGAGCCGTAGGGTTTCAGATTCGAGACCCGATTTCACCGAAGAACCGTCGTGGAAGGGGGCCTGTTGCACGTTAAATCCGTCATGCCAAACGTCCTCCCGTTGGTGCGTGGTGTGGTGAGGGGGGTGCCAGCTCAGGTGTCGTCCTCGTCATCTGACCACGGTTCAAAATTAGGAGGTCCGTCCCAAAATAGCCCTAGTGTTGCTTTACAACGGGACGTTAATATAACTAAAAACTAAAAAAAAACTTAAACGAAAGCATCCTTTTTCTTATATTTCCATAATTATTACTCGTATTTTCATGTTTATTTTTTTTTCTTTAATGCTATTTCAAACTTGTTTCTTAGCTTGGTTTTTGCATGAATTCTCTTTTAGATTTATAAGATTGTAATGTTTAGATTGTATTTTTTTTTGGTAATATACTTGGATTCTTAAATAAAAAAGAAATTAAAGTTAAGACAAGGCAAATGATTTGTAATTCACGAAATACTGCCCGATATCTCTTCAACCTTACATCTTGATTGCTAAAAACTTCATTTCCCTATCTTTTTACGAGTTTAAAACACACATACACACACACTCCTTATTTTTTAAACCAGGATAACAATTCTAGATAATAGCAATTGTCCGCGTTAACAGTTCAATATTAAGCACTGGGCTGCTGCAGCTGAAATGTTTCATTTTATTTATTCAACCTTAAGTAATTAGGAAATAGAGAATACGAAAGGTATGGTTTAAACGTTGATAAAATCACAAACGGTTGCAGCACTACTGTATTACAACAACTTGGATCAATCATACTTCTCTGTCCACTTCTAATCGTAACGCATAACCTCAAAATTTATGTTCCACATTTAGCTCTATATTTATGACAATGCCTTGTCAGAGCTTAACGGACGTTTAATCCCCACAATGAATGGCACAATACCATGCTTCTCGGCGAAATAAAAAGTATGACAACTCTTATTATTCGATAATGCCGCTCTCGTAGAATTACTGACTCTTAATGCACCATTCGCTGGCTTACATAAACAACCAATTATTCTTCATTTGACATAAGAGAAGGCTTTTGTGATTGTCCATGCATCACCCTGGTGTCATGTGCCCGGCCCCAGTTTTTCTTATCCCTTTAAGGGATGATTGCCCCACTTTTCTGTGCCTCGCTGAAATCGATAAATTATGGGTTGAGGGTCGTGTGGGGCTAGGGGGACGATGGAAATATTTTCAGGCTATAAATTTCAGCCTTTCATGAAGGGATGGAGGTGGCAGTATTCCAAATTTCTCAGTTGAGCTTATGATGGCGTAGTGGTTGGTATTGATGGGTGGGGTTGTCTTTTTATGTCCTTGATAGTTGTTCAATTTTTGCGATAGCGTTCTGTTTTTTAAATAAAGAGGCGGTATTTAAATTTTGTAATGAAAATGTATTATCGTCTACTAACCATAGCAATGATTTCCCATATTTTTCATAGCAAAATTTGAATTTGAATGATTTATATATGAATTTAGATGGTTTTACATCTGTATTTTCTCACTACATCAGAATAATTTTGTGTAGTGAGAAAATACAATTGAGAATGATTAAGTGGCAAATTACCTGCAATCCTCGATTTTCGAAGCAATTAAAAAAATCTTCCCTTAAATAATTGCCCTTTATCTTTCTAAATGAGGAATAAAAAATAGAAACGAGTTTCATAATTATTTTATATCATGTGAAATATAATAGTAATTCAAATAAAAACGTGCTTGATTAATTTTTTCACCACTATTATAAAATTATTTGTAAATATTTTTATCCTTGATAAGTTCTAATATATTGTTACGAAATTTTCTTTACCGGGGTTCGTTTGGATAGTGGAAGTTATATGGTGTGGAAAACGCTCAATCAGTAGGCAGAAGTAGAATAAAAACAACGACGTTTATTTACACGAAGACACACTGGACAGCACAAAGCGACAACTATATGCAGCACAGAAGACGATTATCTTCACCCGAGACGTGTAGCATACAACAGTACACACAGCAGCATACAACCAGAATCTACTGCAGACAGTAGCGCACAGCTCAGTTTAGCACTAGCTTGACTCCGTCGCTGCTCACCGTAGTTTCCGCCTTCTCCGCTCCGTCTTCGGACTTCTCCGTCGTCCCAACTACTGGCTTCGTCGTCTCCCAACTCGGACTTGACTCTCTTCGAGTTCGAGTTGGCAGCCGCAGCCCCTTTTATAGGTCTCAGGAGGCGGGGATAGAAGCCTCTCAACCAATCAGGAACGTTCGAGGCGTATCTCGGTTCCTACTGGACGGATCGGGAAAATTCTCGAAGTTTCGGGTATTATCTATTTTGGCGCCAAAGTCGCCAAATTGGTCGCCAAGTCGCCAAATGGTCGCCAAGTTTGTCGCCAAGCTCTGGGACCTCCGACGCGCTAGTCCCATTCAGATGACTGTAAAACTTTCTTTCTATTGATGGAATAAACTATGCTGGGAAGCCGAATTGCAGGTTTGTAACAATATATTAATTGAATAAGCTGTTATTAATTTGAGTTGTGACATTAATAATGTATCAGACTCAAACATCATGAACAAAAATTGACAATGCCATAATTAAGTTTTTGATCAATTCAATAGTTGAACACTTTCTATTTTCAAAAGCATTTATACCTTAATGTGCATTTTGGGATAGACTCTCAGTTTTAGAAATACTCCCAAATATCTTTTCTGTTGGATATTTTTCACAGGAGACGCCGGACATTAAATAAGTAAATTAGATAATGCCTAAGGGATACTGGGTCACGACTTTTTTCTCTCGCTATTTTAAGAACACTTAATTTTGTGCTTTCATTTTTCTTTACAATGGTTATATAAACGAACTTATTTAAATTAAGTATCAATTTAATTTAAATAAAATTGAGCATTATTCTTATGAATTCTTTCGTTTTTTTCACTGTCTTGCAATTTAGTGTGGCCATTGTTTATTACGAACTTTGTATTACAGTGTTTGAATAGTTTTTTACAAATGTTTGCTCATCGTTTTCGAAATTACTTAATAAGCGCGATAATAAATCTCAGTTTTCAACATGCAACCAAAAATTTTATTATTTCAATTTTCTCAAATTTTTCACTGAAAAGCGGTTAAAATAAAGATTAAAGATCAACAACAAAAAATAAGCCGCTTTTAAATGCTGGAGGGAAGGGGCCTGAAATATGCATTACCCAAGACCTCGTATAGAATTGAATCCAGGACTCTCCATTGAGATAAGTTATTAATTATTAAAATATATCTATTTCAATTAAAATTCTGAATATTAGTCAAACTATTTCAACAAAGTTTTGCGTATTTATTTCAATAGTAAATGTTTTATTTCGTCATCTATTTTTCATCCTGGGAATTTATATAATTTATGATAAATTATATAATCGTATAACTTCTTATAAATATCTATTTTATCGTAAACACTTCTTCATTCTGTTCTTCAATTTTATTATGTTCTTTAATATACCTTCTTCAATATTTGTTACTGTGAAAGACCGATATCTAAAAAAAAGTTTACTCTCTGTTGAGTGTTAGGATTCTCATAATCACTTTGTGTATGTCATAATGATGAATGAAAATTATTTATTGCACAGTCTGCAGATGTCGACATTCAGTATGTAGTAATATTAAATCTTAAATAAAAATGTCTTTGTTATGTTAAAGCAAAGCTGCGACTTTTTAAATCTACTTTATTATCAAAATATATATTTTTAAAATAGGAGAAAGCTCATGTAATAGCATATGTAAATGAAATAGTGAACCTAAAACTAATAATTCGAAATGAATAAAAAATATCACTAATAAACTAACAAAACAATTATAAGATTAACATTATTCAAGCTTATGCGCACGTCTGTGCTTTCTCGGCTTCTGATTTTTCCTCTCACCAGAACTATAACTTGTGATGGTTCCATCATATAAGAATATAACAAAACATCTGGTTATTGAATGACCTATTTGGTCTGCGTGGACATTCACAGGAGATATTGAACATTCCCCAATTTCGGTATTTCGCTTTCAATAATCCAATCGAGTAAAATATAAAGCTAAAGTAACGCGGCAATAATTGCCTACCATTATATGTTCACTATATTAAGAGTAAACAAAGCGAACAATATTTCGTGCATCTCGTGTCAATCCAAGTTCTTAAGCCGGATTAACCTAGTGTGATCCGTTCATACTTCTATTGGTTAGATGATTAACCTTTGTCCCTAGTTGTCTTTTCCAAGCTATTACTAGATGCAATTTCTTTCCATTGTTGCCGTTGGGGATCATATTTTATGGATATTATATCACGTTGTGAATTAAAATGTGGATCAGTTCTATTTATACAAAAATAAGCAGTCATTAACACATTGACTGCCACGCTGAATTTCTTGCGATGTAATTTATACCGGTGATCCCCATTGCAGTTAAAGTGTTAAAATGATTGATTCAATAATTCGGTTTATTAAATTATATCTATGATTAATTCAACGCAATGGTATTTCTTGTTCGTGACGTTAACTGAGATACTTAACGAGAATCTAAGTAATCATCTTTTTTCAGAACATAGTAGATTTGAAATCTTCGCCTATTCTCTTCAGTAAATTTTGTCTTCTTTTTTCAGAACATAGTAGATTTGAAATCTTCGCTTATTCTCTTCAGTAAATTTTGTCTTCTTTAAGCATTCTTTCCTTTTGATCTTATTTTTGGCTAGATGTTTATTAAACGGGATTATTTTGGCAATTATTGTAAAATAAAAAATATTGTCTTTTGTTTTACTTAAAAATAATTTTAGAAATTTTGTGAATTAAAGATTTTTATTTCATATTAGTAATTAAGAAAAGTTTCTTTCCGACTATGTTTTGTAATATACTTTTTAAAACTAATAAAAATTTATTCTAAACTATCTGCTGTTTTCTATTTAAAAAGCTAATTAGAATATACTAAAAATTAGAATTTTAACAGATTTTTAGGCCTAAATTCTGATATCATTTATTCGTAATTTTACTTATATATTCACTGACAAAGTTTTCATTTTATAAATTTTCAAATAATCGGTTCTTACAGAAAAATATGCATTTGTTTCAACTGAAAAAAAATTAACAGAAATTTAAATTTGCAGGGATTAATTCAATCAATATATTAAGTCTTTACATAATGTGTATATTTGATATGAAAAGCTTTTTCTTCTAATCTTGTATAAGAATTATTAATTCCTTACGAAACATTTAATAACTAAATTCAAATATTTCTGTTTCGAAAATCAATCGCATGGGTTTATTAAATTAACGGAACAATTTCCACAAAGTTAATGAAAATTAGCGTCTCGTCCAACCCCAATGTTGTCTTACATGTGGGCTTTATTCCATTTAAATTAAAAGCATCTCGCTTTCACAAGGGTCTTCAAAGACGCTGTCGATATTTGTGCAAAAGTGAAGTAAATATTTGTTGGTTTTATTGTATATATGAGCTGCTGTCTCTCACAACTTAGTAATTATCACACTAGAGCTATAAGCTGCTCTTCCTGTTACAGTTCTTTGTGATCCCTTTTCACACAGATTGTCCTTATGTATAATCCTCTTGATTAATTTTAAATTCTTCTTTATTCTTAGCTGTTAAACACGCAATGCTTTTGGTACGCCTGGCACACTTCACTAAATATACTTATATTTTTAAGACTCACTTAAAATCTTCAAGAAGTAGATAAGAGATTTATAGCTTTGTGTAT
This sequence comes from Argiope aurantia, assembly GCA_026543865.1. NCBI lineage: Eukaryota > Metazoa > Arthropoda > Arachnida > Araneae > Araneidae > Argiope > Argiope aurantia. Next base: position 68,735 of record JAPMOR010039171.1, on the reverse strand, counting down.
TAATTACGTAAGCTTAGGATTAATTCTAAGCCAACTTCTCAAGCAAACTATGAACTAATTCGCTTTTATTCCAAGGTATCTGTATATATCGAGTATTATCCTTTTCCCGCATCTGGAATTTTGTTCTGGTAAATTATATACCATCGACAGTTTCATTGCTTTCTTTTTGCTTCCAATGTAAATACTCACTGTTATTTGGATAATCCATCTCGTTTCTAATTATTTTATGTATTGTTTAACTCTCTGTGCTGCTGCATTATTCAATGTAATTAGCCATGTCTCTGAATAAATAACTCCTGAGAATATTCAAAAATAAAATTACTCTTTCCTATCAATCTGTATAATCATCCATGGTCATCTGTAGTGCTGTTGAGGCCTTTAAAAATATCCCCTCCCCCCCTTTTTTTTTGGTTTACGTCATTATTAGGTGCATTATACCCCTTCCTCTGATCTGGTGTCAAGAAACTTGGAATTATTTTTAAAGCTTAACTTGACTTATTTAAAATGATATGCCAATAAGGCTAACCGTAATCAAGGTTAATTAAAGAATCTTAAGATTCACATTTTATTTTCATTCTTCTTTATATTGGATTGTAGCAAAACTTAATTAACTGAAGTCTGCAATTTCTATAATTTTATATTTATCTTGATATACATCCTGTTTTCTACTCACACACAAGTTGGAATTAATACTTATATTTTCTTTCGGTATTTTTTATTTTATATTGGGAATTACATTTTTTTCTGTTAATGAATCCCTACTCATTTCGATCCATTTTTAGTGAAGTTTTTTTAGTTCGTAAAATTCTGGGCCTTATTTTTTTAATTTCTTAAATTCTCTGCCAATGTGCATGAGATTTTCAACTTTCATTTATCTGTGAGGATCAGATCTGAAATGTTAACCCCATAACGGCCCACCTAGACGAGCACATCTTAATTTGATAAAGATACTATGACCAACCAGAATATCGGTTTTAAAGGTACATTTTGAGATTTCATTTTCCCATAACCTACATGTTTGAAGACTTTCACTGCAACCTCAATAAAAAGGAAAGCCATTATTTTAGAAATTTTAAGAGCTAGAGTTTTCACTTATCAGGCCATTTTTTTAGTTAATGGATATTGTGATAGAAGAATATAGTATCCAGTGAAACTTGAATGGGATCGACATTTTCTAAAGCTTCAATCCCTTATTCATATTGGATAACTTTTCCAGTTTAATTTTCCCGAACAGATTAGATCTGATCAGATTCAGTTTAAAGCGATTGAAACTTAATGAATGAAAATAACGGTTATACCATTCGTCTTCTGAAGAAAAGATGTTTCGCCTGATTTATCTTAGTGCTATGATGGTCATACAATTGTAATGTTCGAATATGACACTGGTGAATGGCAAATTTTTGCGCTGTGTGCTTAATTCATAACTGAGTTGCAGACTGCAAAGATTGCAAAAATAACCACTTTCACAAATGATGTCGTTTCCGCGTTACCACGGAAAGGGGGTGCAGTAGCGTCTGAGGGTAAAGACCCCTGAGTACCCGAGGGCAGAATTCTGACTTCTAGCTCATATGAAGATGACTCACACTTTCGCTTGCACTACCCCTTTTTATAGGGGTGATCATTCACACACCTCGGATAGGGGACAGATGAAGAACAACCATGCCCGAACCGGGATTCGAACCCGGAACGCCCAGATCACGGGGAAGATGCGCTACCCCATGCACTTTCACAAATAAAATCGCATAAATAAATCATGAGACGAATGACTTTTATCCGTCTATTCATGCCAAGCTTTTACACCAAATGAGTAAATTTGGTTTGTGTTAGAAATTATAAAATAGCGGAACTCTGTATTCTACCAGAAAAGGCTAACTAGGACAGTGTAGTAATATATTTATCTGATGTTTTGTGGGTTTTTTTCTACATATCTTTTATTTCCTTACTCACAAACAGGAGCTCGAATTTTATGAATATTCGTGAATTATTTACGTTAAACTTGAGCTACTACACTAACAGTCGAACTATTATCAGTCGAAAACCATAATTCTGATTCAACTGAATTAGCAAGCAAATATGAAATATTAAGGCAGTCATATTGCTTATAATTTGCAAAATAGAACTTACTTAGCTCACGAGTGTGAGAAGGTAAAGACAAGTCTAAATATAGCGAAAGCTCAATCTTTTTCACACACTCTCTCTCTATATATATATATACAGGGTGTTTATTTAGTCCTGGACTTATTTTGATGTTTAATAACTCATAAAATTATGAAAATATAAACAAACATGGCATTTATTGATGGAATAATTCATATATTTTCCTTTTCAGATTACAATATTTTTACTTTTGTAAATATCGTCTGCGGGTGTAGTTAATTTCAGATAATTTCATTTTCCAGTCTAAATATCTGTACTTTTCTAAATATCGTCTGCTTATTCATTGCATTTTTCTCTCTTTTGTTTTTGGCAACTATTGAAATGTTATGTTTACTTTTGATGTGTTTGTTCTATGTAGTACTTTTGTATGTGATGTTTTATTCGAGCGGATATTAAGGAGAATGCATACACCACAAGAGAAAGCACAGATTTTATGGTGGTTCATAGAAACGAAATCGATAGTGCAAGCATAGAGAAATTTCAGAAGAATTTACCAAAAAGATCCTCCGTCCAAAAACAGCATCTTGCGGTGGAAAAAGAATTTTCTAGAAATTGGAAGCATCGCAGATAAGAAACGTTCCGGACGTCCTTGCACAAGTGATTTTGATGTTGAGCGTGTCAGAGAGACATTTTTACACAATCCTAGAATATCTGTGAGATCAGCGGTTCACATTCATTGACAAGTTCATTGACAAGGGTCATGAAACTTTTTGAGTCTATTTAACCATTTATGTTATTAATTTTAATCTATCTTTAATATTTTATGAGTTATTAAACATCAAAAGGGGTCCGGGACTAAATAAACACCCTGTATATATTTATATACCTTGTTCAAATTTTCAATCGTTAATAAAATATTTTTTATTCCATCACTCAAGTTCAAATACATTTTTTTTAAACTTGTAGTGGATGACACTTGATGTTAATACAGTTTTTTCAAATATTAATTCATTAATTATTAAATTTAATTAATTTTTTAATACTTTAAATAGAGTTTTAGCAGTTTGTAATGAAAATTGAAATCAACAGGCAGTGATTCAATAAGTAAAATGCAAGGATTTCAGTATTTGTCATGTGACGGTGAAGAAGGGGAGTTCAAATCTTGCGAAAGTAGGAATTGACTTAATTTTTTTTTAAATATTACGTGCTCTATTTAAATTATATAATTAATAAATTATTTTGTTGCGATACATTTCTTTGGGGATTTAGTGTTGTACGCAGTCAGAAGAGAAAGGTATTGTAATGACAGGCGATAACTAGCGGAAGCTTCCCAAAACTTTCTCGCATACTCTCTAATAAAACTGTTTTTCCCACTCCATCAGAGAATGCTTTGCATAGCATTGGCGTGCAGTAGATACGAAATATTAACGATTGGCATTAATTTAACATTTGTATTGAATCGCGTGTAATCCTTGGCGAACTTTTTGGTGATTAATCCCTGGCAAGGAGGTTAACGGCATCTGAAAATTAAATTTGTACTTTACTTATTTGAGCCAGAATTGCAATTGTAATCTCAAAATCATATAGCAAATTTTATATATTCAAGTCATTACGTTTCTGAGTTATATCGTATGCATATTTCTGAAAGTACAGACAAACAGACAATCAACTCTTTTTAAGATTTAGCTCATCTAAAATATAGATGTTATTTCTTTTTACCGAATTTTTATCTGTAATTTTCTTCGTTTTTTATTTATCTTTTAAACCTGTATCCAAACAGCCGGAACAGATAGACTTCTTCAGAATAGAATTTGCACAAAATTTGATAATAAACTTCTGATTTGATACAAGAAACGTGTATCAAATTCCATCCATCTTGCTCAAAGCTTTTTTTGAATTATTTTCGCCACAGACGGACGAACATTTGTTTTTCAAACTTGGAGAGGTCTAAAACGTTCGAATTTTTTGACTATTAAAATACTTCCTCTACGCTTCGTATACGCGAAAGTAAAAAGCATAACAATATACCCCATCAAAAGCTGTGTAAGTATGAGCAACAATCCATCAAACACCATTTCCTGTATTGTTACAATTGTATTATCATTTTCTGTATTCTGAAAACATATTTTAAATTTAATTCTTTTGTATATTTATAAAAGAAATACTATGTAAATGAAACTCGTCTAATGCACGCAATAATCAATGCTTCAGCTCGCCATTAAAATCGAACATAATGGCCTTTCACTATTCCCTTTGCATGTCGCAGATGACATTTCGTTCTTTGGAACGCACCCAAAAGAAGGCACGCACAGAAATACCCGCTGTATTGTTCCAGCACGATACCACACGTACATACCGCAGACAAGAAAACAAAATGCCATTTAGTGTTTATCCTTTTAGTGCTTTCTGAAAAGTTGACCAACGAAGGTCGTGTGAAAAAAGGAAACAATAACCTTTCTCCTTCAATAGCAAAGTAAGACAAAAACACCATTAGAGGCGACCTACAATTGTGCTATGAGAAATAATATGTTGATTGTGCTTCGGAAAATTATTTCTGGCATGGCTGTTTCTTCTTTAATAATTTTCTTTGCGGAATTTTCCCGAGTTTGTGCAGTCGTGTCAAAGCTCACAACCTGTGCTACATCGGAAAACTGGTTTATTGTATAGGTTGAGAATCGAGCATCAGTAGCTGCTTGAAAAATCCTTGGAATTGTACGGTTTTTACATAAGGCTTGTTTATTTAGATATGTAGGTCGGCTATCTAACCTTGTAGAGAAACTTTTTTTTTTTCGTAAAAGCTGAAGCACGTGGATACTTTTCAAAACATCTGCATTTGTTTTGTTTATTTCTTAATTATAATGTAATGCAAATCCAATCCCTTATCAGATTTTGAATCTGTTACCTCTTATGCTAATACAGCGTGAACAGAGCAAAATAAAAAGGTTAATCATACATTGCACATATTTATTGAAGTTTTTTTCCTTTACAGATGCCATTTAAAGTGAAACGAATGCTTTACTAAAAGATTTCTTTTTATTCTCCAAATTCGATCTTCGTACAAGTAGATCTTCTATTTTTAAAGATTAGCTAGTCGCGCGAAAAACCTGGCTTGTAGCACATTAATAATTTGACATCTAGCTCATTTTTAAAATTTTATTTATAATATATATAAATTTTGTGTGTGTGTGTGTGTGTAAATTTTATAAGTTTAGTAATTCAATCTATAAAAAGTAATCTATAGTTTTATAATTCCAATGATCTACCAAATAATTAAAATGTTAATAGCCTGAATATAGTATAATCCGTAATCTCGCGCATTAATTTTCGTGTATTCAATTTTCGTCATACTCACACCCAAAAAAGTTTTAGGATTTTGATATTAGTCAACGAAATGCACATACTATTATTTAAGTTTGTAATCTGTTATTTCGTAAAATATTTCATGAAATTACTATGGAATGGATTACTATGGAATGACATTAATCATGTTTAGTAATTCAATAAAAGAACTGAATTACGCATTTATGCATAATTACACTTATTACATAGATATAAGACGATTTGTTGAGGATAGCATTTTCAATTCTCCTTGCATACAATATCTAATGTTAAATATAATAATTTTTAGTTATTTATGCAAAAATGTAATCAAGTCAATCTTTTAAATAGGCTACGCAAATTGATTTCTAAAGGTTAACATTTAAAATTAAAAAAAAAAATCTGAAGAAACTGCGTATGCATGATAATTGAGATTTTCAAAAAATGACAGCTGGAGATATTTTATTATTAATGCTGATTCTCAAATTACCGTGAATAGATAACATAACTTTCGTATACCACTCACGCAGATCTGATGTAGAGAGAGTTTGAAAGAGGAGTTTATCGACTCGGGTGGCGTCCTCGTTATCTGTTTATTGTTCAAAATTGCGTATTAGATAGTTATTTCATCATAACATTTCTGACATCTTAATTTGTAACAAAATGTTTCGAACAGAAAGTGGGTATGAAATAATAGTAGGGCTTGAATTAACTTTCTCTAATCGCCCAAAAAAAATGAATTAAAACAGGTTCATTATCCCAAACATCGAAAACTGATGCGGTACCAGTCGTAACAAATATTCTATCAAGAATATTACATGATCTTATAAGTAATGAGTTTCCCGATAATGAACACTGACATATGATTTGCACTCATCTGTTGCTATAGAAACGAGATTTTGTCTATTTTATTCATGATACTAGAATTACTTATTACTGTTACATTAAATGATAATTGGAAATTTTCCTCTATATCTCTATCCTGATAACGAATTCATTTACGTGCGAATGATACACTGTCTAATTTGATGATACAAGTTAATTTAGGAAAGTCTCATTGTTTCGATTTAGATGAGAAATAATTTATAATGAGTGACATAAATATTCTTTGAATTTTCTTCTTGTATTTATATAGAAATGGTTTGTTGATAATTTTGCAATTTAGAAATGCAATTTCCGTAGATTTAATTTCAAACATTAGATATTAACACTAGACATTCAACATTACTTGTTAAACAATACAAGTTGAACAAACTTATATTAAATTTTATGCCTATGTATAAATCAAATAGTCAATTCAGTCATTTTATCTGTTTGCATAAATCTGGCAACTACGTGTGTGGAAAGGTAGCTTGATTGTTGCGGTTTTGAGTTATATGAAATTTGATATCTGGCTTTGCCTCCAAAATTGTATATTTTAATGAAATGTCACACTATTGGTCAGTGAAAAAAAAACATAATATAAATGATGTCCCAAAATAATGCAAGATTCGAATTTGCGACCATTCGTGCAGTTAAGTATTAGCAACCCTATTAATCCTTTCTAGGGCCGTGGGAAGTATGCTTCCCACCAAATTTATCGATCTTTGTATGAAATTATGTAGGTTGTCATAAGTTCTAATTTTTTTAGTAAATCAGAAACTTAGATGCTTCAGTTCTTTATCTCAGACAAAATGATGTGTCTTGATTTTTTACTTGATTATTAATTAACCAAATTAATTAATTAATCAAATTAAATTTATCTAATAAGCTAAATCATAGCTGATAGCGTAGAGTTAATAAAAATGGAGCGTTACACGATACAACTATGTATTAACGCAAGATTTTAATTAAATATAAAGTTTTTCCTTTAATTTTTTTATATTTTTATTGATTGTAGAGCACACGGGATAGGAATATGTATGGAATAACACATAAGGAAAATGGCCTTCGAGACTTTCTGACACATACGCACTCTTTTGTCAAAATTTTCCATCATTTTGCATAAATATGGCAAATTTTGTTGAGGCAGCGTTGAATTTCCTCCAATGTACCTGTGCTTGTAGGCTTGTTGGCATAGACCTTTGACATCAAATAACCCCATGAAAAGAAATCCAATGATGTTAAATCACACAACCTAGGGGTGCAATTTCTCAGATCTTCGAACTGTCACAACCAGACTTTCATTATTTTTAAAATAGTGTTCAACTATGAAATTTAGAGTTCTATCGTGTAACGCTTCATTTTTATTAACTCTGAACTATTAGCTGTTAAATGACTTTTTCAATAGGCTTGCCAACACTTTAGTACACGAATGGTGGCAAATTCAAATCTTGCATTAATTTTGGAATACTTTAGAAAACCACATGGTATAGTGTAGATTAACACAAAACGCGTTGTATTGTGTAGATATGGAATTAAGTCAAGATAATACTTGTGCTGGTTTCTAGAAGCCACTGACCGTCTTTTTTTAGGGCATCATTAAGTTGGCTTATAAAAACAAAAGGATAACTCTTGGCATATTCGCATATCTGTAAAAGGAAAATCAGATTAGATGAATATTCGAATAATGAAATATCGTTTTACGTAATTAATGCACTTGGAGATTACAATTGTTTTAAATGTGATGAAACATACCTTTGTTGCACGCAATTCCAGGGTAATTAAATGCATTAGTATTCAAGTTGCGAGTTTGTCCAGGTTTGTTTAAAATGTCGATTTACATGCAATAATGCAAGTGGGCTCTTTTAAATTACTTTTGCCAGTTCATTCAACTCGCATTATGTTTCGTCAAGCAATTCTAAGTTAAATAAAACCTAAACGCTGTTCATCAGTGCGTGGTTTGTACTAATTTTTATCCATTTCATAAGCCTTTTGGGTTTATAAAGTTTTGCGAGTAATATTTCAGCGAAATTTTGCTCTTTTTCCTTTATGGTAAGGTTCCATTAAGTAATTAGAGGCCTCGGTGGCCTGGTGGTAAGGTCTCGGCTTCGGAACCGGATGGTTTCAGGTTCGAGACCCAATTCTATCGAAGAACCGTCGTGCAAGTGGGTCTGGTACTTGTTAAATTCGTTGACCCTTCCTCTTGTTTGGTGTGAAAATTTGGAGTAGTGGTGTAGATGTCGTCCTCATCATCTGACCGCGATTCAAAATTACGAAGTTCGTCCCAAAGTAGCTCAAGTATTGCTTTAAAACAGGGCGTTAATATAACTAAACTAACTACTCTTCCAATAAAAAGCTTTTGGGACATATTCTTATGGTGAAGAGATAATTATATAGTTTGGACCTCTTTCTGTCGTCTGTAGAATTTGATGCATGTTTACAGTTTTAACATTAAGATTACGTTAATATTTTTATTAAGGTCGGAAAATTTCATTTATCTAGCTGGTTTCATCATTGAATTATCTCGTTTCCACGTCCAGGAGCGAATTCTTCGTCGCATGATTTAGTCTAAAATTGATGCAGATCAACAAATTTTGTGAGAAATTGTATACCAAATTTCAATCCATGCTTTAAAAAAAAAAAAATGGTATCCCGTAGATAAATAGATACGCTTAATCCTTTCTTAAAGCTTCGTAGACTCAGAGAAGAAAATTCGTCGTTCTTGGAGGTCGAATTTCTTGTCATTTACGAAATATTTGACTTCTTGTTTATCATTTTCTCCTTTACGAAATAGGCTATGTAATGTATAGATTTAAATGGACAAAACTGTACTCACAACCGAACCACAAAATAAGAATTAAAAGTGGTAAATGTTATTCGTAAAAAAAGTTATTCACAGAAATGGAATAATGTTCAAAGTAGTGACATTTTTTACATACTTTTTTTAACTAATTAGATGGCTGCTAAGCATATTTTACGTTTGTCGTATTGTTAAACATTGATGATTTTACATTGTAATGTGAAAAATTATGCTTGAATTAGTTTAATACTTGCAGCATGTGCAACTTGATCTTCAGTGATATTGGTTTCATCTTACATTAACTCATAATTCCATTCTATATAAACCTGTTTTTCTCCCTCCCCAATTCATTTGTTCCTTAGAAGTTAAAAATCACATGAAGGAAGAAATTCAGTATCATTTATAGATTTTATACACTGACTTTTCTTTATATAGATGCGAATTCTTCTCTTATAGCCTGAAATCATTCGGGTAAATCGAATATGAAAGTTTTCCCAGACACTTGCCTCGCTGAGTGAGTTATTCGAATTGCAAATAGAATATCCGATACGGTTGATTGAGCTGAACAAGATAATTCAGAAAATAATATGAAATCATCTGTTTTAAAAACAACTAATACAAATTCACATTGCGGTTCCACTGTAAGATTACACATTTGGTTGATGTTGCTTGAATTCCAATTAAGCAGGATTGAAACATTCAGATTTCTACTTAAGTTATTTGTTATTCGCCATATCATTATTCATATACGATTGTTTTTATTCATGTTTATGTTTTTGAAGTAAATATGATTATTCTTAATCTTATATTTATTTTTGAATTGAACTTTTTTACTCTAATAAAATCTGCTACTGAATAAGATAATTAGTTTAGGTAAAATACATTTTTTACTTTCTCATCTATGAACCAGATATTTTATATCTGTACCGAGATTTTTAAAGCTCTCGAGGCAGTTAAGGCAGTTAAAATATATATATATATATATATAATATTGTCAGAATGCGAGCTTAATTCGAAAACGAAATCAACTTGATGAATAAAATAAATTTGTTCATTCAATTAGACGAATGAAATGTCATTTATGTTCATTCCATTAAATGGAACCGTGGTGGCCTGCTGGTAATGTATCGAGTCCGGAACTGGAGGGCTCCAGGTTCGAGACTCGGTTTTACCAAAGAGCCATCGTTTAAGTGGGTCTGGTGCACGTTAAATCCGTCGGGGCAAACGTCCTCCCGCTGGTGTGACGCGGAAGCTTGGAGATGGAGGGAATGCTAGCTCAGATGTCGTCCCCCATCATCTGACCGCGGTTCAAAATGACGAGGTCCGTCCCAAAATAGCCCTAGTGTTGCTTTAGAACTTGAGAACGGGGCTTTAATATAACTAAAACTAAACTCACAGTGTTATGAAGTTAATTATAAAGCGAATCGTTTGCATATGCATACCAAAGAGTAAAGAGGAAAAAACACTGCTTCTAATTTACGTTTCAAATAGCAAAAGTTTATAAAAATCACGAAACAGATTAAGAAATCACGATTCACTTGATATCTTACAAATTCACAAGAAATCCGGATTCTACAAATGTAAGCATTCTACAGCTTTGCTATTGCAAAAGTGTTTAGTTGTTCAGATTTCCTTATTTGCAGAACTTAAGGTATTAGTTTTGCAAAACGTGTTTTGCACATCTTAGCTAAACTTGATTTCGAATTTAAATCCACCAACGGACCATCTATATATTTTCGAGTTTTAGAATGACTTTTTTTTTATCGCAGGAATAAAATACGGTTAGAAATCTTGTAAAGAATGTCGAATGTTATTGCATTCTTCCCCACAGGAAATATCCTCATTTCCACAAAGAGATAAGGATTTTCTTTTTCCTTCGTATAAAACCCATTTCGTTACTTTGTAGTCGATGGCCAGAAGTTTCGCAAGAGGTTTCTTGCACTCCAAACATTGCCACATTCGATGGTCTGGAAAAGTACTCTCCAATCGAGGTATTTTGAAATTCTATGTGGCAACAAGACCGTAATGTCTCGGATGTTCTATCATTTGTTTCTTGAAGTTTAGTTTTCGATAGCTGCTTCGTGAGATGTATAACATTTTTTTTTCCAGTTTTCTTCAAATTTTTGCTTTGATGAATTGCTTCATTTCTTTTTTGGTTTAATAGCAAATAATTCACAACCGATTTTGAACATCCAATAATATGTGCGTGGGAGGGGGACGCTCTACGAGTCAAACTAGTTTGATTCGACACCTATAAAATTGGCATATAGTATATGCTTTGGAAGGTTAGCACCTCAAAACAATTTTTTTTTTAAAAAATTAAATAAATTTTGCTTTTTTTTTCACGAAAACTTTTAAAATATAATTGAGCAAAAATAAATTTCATAGCATTCCAAAAAAATTGTTTGATGCTATCAGTTTAATTATCTGAAATTTTCCTGAGTTTTGCCAGTTTTTAAAGATATTTTTTTTACCTTATTTCAGTAATACATTGCATTATTGCCTTAAAATTCAAACCATTTTTATCAGATAATTGCTTAACTTTTTTCTATTATTGAAAGTTAAAAAAAAAGTTTGTTTAATGTTACAAAAAAGTTTGTTTAATGTGTTGTTTACAAGACAAATAAAAAAAAAGTGAAGTTGCACTAACGCGAAATTTGGATTATAGATGAACTGATATTGTTTTTTTTATAATGTTATGATATTTTGAAAGTTATTTCCATTAGGAATATTCAAGTTCTCAATGATTTATATATACAATAAATCATTAGAAAAATTCATATACACAATACAACTTCAGTAAGAATACTAAAGAAACACAAGGTTTAATGTTGGACAATTTGGACATGGACATGAAGTTATATCTAAACAATTTTCTAAATTAAAATAAGACCAGTATTCCTGGTGAATCATCTGTCGCCAAAGCTGATTAGTATTTAATATTAAATTTTACGCGAATGTTCGATTTTAATACGTTGAAAGCCAAGTTTACTTTGGTGTTCGTTACTCGTAGTTCACGATACAATATTTTTTATACGCTTAAATGCATATAAAGTAGCTATAAGAGGTAATTATTTTATGTATTATTTTGTGTTCTCCAGATTACTAAGATAAAATAGTTTTTTAAAAAATATAACAAAGATTAACCCAGCCTGAACGGAAATTATGCTGTTCGTCAACAGTGATTGTGGCCTGAACGAAAACTATGTTGTTGGCCAGCTCAGACTATGCCCTGAACGAGAATTATATTGTCACTCAATAGTGACTGTGGCCTGGACGAG
>JAPMOR010039171.1:23161-51378 GCA_026543865.1 Argiope aurantia | reverse complement strand
TTTATGTAGGTCGCTGGATTACCTTGAATGACTCCTTGCGAATCTAGAATTTTCCAAATTATTTTTCAGTCTCTTGAATAATTGGTCTTGTAAGATTTTCCTCGAAAGTCTGTCTGGTGGAACTGTCCTCGGACGATTTTTTCTCTTTCGATACGTGACCTTTAACGTAACAACGGAAAATTTTTTCGATATTTTTTATGTCTTGGAAAATGAGAGGATAAATTTGTTACATGTTGTCATAACCTTATCTCATTTTAAAGTCTCCATTTTTAATATTTTATAATATATTACATTCATTTTAATTTTATTGTACATTTCTAACATAATTGCTATTCGAATATATTTTCAACAAGTGAAAGTATAGCAAACATAATCCAATGACGATATCTGTTAACTGATCATTGATTATCAAAATTATATAACTTTGGTAATAATTGATAAATGAGTGAATGATTTTTTTTCACCAATCTTCGATATATCGAAGCAAATATGATAATCAAGTAATGATCGGCTACTTCTTTTCTTCATTCAGGATAAATTATAAACATCAGCCCGTATAAAATATTTGAAAACGACGTACATTAACTTATCACCGGATTTTTTTATGTTAATTTTATTAATTCGTTTTTTTAAAAAACGTAATTTCTTTCTTGGGATGTTTAAAAACAGGAACACATTTATTTTTCAAATGATGTGAGCAATTCTTTATTTAAATCCATGATTATATGGGTGAGTTTGTAGCAATGGGACAGCTGCATTTATGTCTAAATAAAAGATCGGAATCTATGTCTAGGTAGAGCATCTGTAACCCCTTGCTTGATCCTAATTGTTACATCAGTTATAATATTATTTGTATTTAATACAGAAAGCTCATTTTTATACTTCAGAACTACATACTAATTCTTATTTTATCAATGATTTTTTTAGTCTTATTATTTGTAAAATAAATATTTTAAATGTATAATAAACTCAAAGATATAGTGTTTACAAACTAAGTTCAATTAAGCTTAAATATATCATGTTTTATGAGATATGCATTTTAAAAGAAAATTCTGCATAGGGAAGAATGTGACATGCCCTACTACATCCAAGCACACTTTCTGAATAGCTAAATATACTAACGATTAAAGTTTTAAATTTTTCTTAATGTTTAATAAAATTAATTGTTGGGGCAATAGAAAGTTGATGCTTTTAGATTTATTAAAATATGTAAATTATTATGCATTATTATGTCATATAATAGTATATATGAAATAATATAAAGCAATAACGTACAATATAAAATTCTATTAACCAAAACAAAAAGCATAAAATAAAATTCCACACTTTTTCAAAAAACTTTTACTTAACACCAGTGTCTTTAAACAAGTTTTTTTTTTTATTCTTTTATGTTTATTATTTATATTATATAAAGTATAAATACATACTGTAGATCATTCTGTATCCTTTGACATAAAAAATATCTACCTAAAAATCATATTTACTACTTAATTTCAGTTGAGGAAAATTTTACTGTATATTTAATAAATGTGACAAGCATTATAATGCGTATGAAGTAATGAAAAAAATGAAGCTAAATTATTAAAACTTTTGTTCCTCTAAATTTAGAAGTTTTCTAATTTAGCTAATCTCGCTACTTTTATATTTTTTACTCAAAAATACCATTTACATGGGGGAAAAAGCATGCAGAATGAAAAAAAAATGGATTAAATAACATATTGCATTCATTGGAAATGGCTGTAAAAAAAGTGTTCAAGATGTAGCAGCAGCAATCAGATCTTGTTTGGTATGACCAAAACTATAAATCATCGAATGAAATGGGTATCAAAACACATTATTTATTCATTTTAATTTTCTCAAACATTGTCCCATACCTCCCTCGTATAAGGGAGACGTGGAACAAAAATGTTACAATTTTTAATTTTGCTAATAAAAGCTAATTGTTTGTATTTTGTTATTTTTGTAATTTTTAAAAATTAAAAACATTTTTAGATTTTTATAAACTGAACTCTTAATAAGTCTAAACACAGTGAACTAAAAAATGTTTTGTGAATTCTGTCCAACTTCACCCAACTCTTCCCAGTTTTTAAACGAAAAGTTTTGATAAACAGTATTAAAAAAAATCAATGTACATAATTTAGTGGACATAAAACCCATTTTCAATTAAAATATTATACATGCAAAAGTGAATGTCTCAAAAGTTTATCGTTCATTTGGCTTGTTTTCCTCTTCAAATTTTGGTTTCTATCGATCGGAAGAAATGTGTCCAAAATGCATACAATAGATTCTGTAAAATTGCTAGGTCCATGCCAAAAATCTATATTTCGTATTTATTATTCATCAATGCCAAACAAGACATTCGTGGAGGGGGGGAGGGGTAAGATCGATATTGGGGTGTTACTAGAAAGTTTAGGAAAGACTGCTCCCAATGATTTGAATTGTTAAAAAAAAAATTTTAATTCTTTTGACATTTTCTAAAAAATTCAGTACTATTTTATTTTGGGAATCCTACTATACAAATACATATCAGGATATGGTCACGAATTTGTTAACTTTTTGTCAAGTATTTTGACTTGTAAGAATTAAGAATTAAATACAATCGATTCTTTCATTCGATAAACGTCATAAGGTATATAAAAACGTTTTTGTTTTTTTAATTGTTTCTAGTTTTTAATAAAATTTTCTAAATTAAATATTTCGTTTTTAAATTAAACAATGCTTATGTATTCTGATGATCGTGCTAGGATCAAAACTCGATCATGTTATTTTGATTTCGGATTAATTAGCCTCTGAAATAATAACATAATATGGATTTTGATTTGTTAGAATAATGTTTTAAAATATAATGACTGTGTTTTTATACATTTAACTATATTTATATTAATAATTATCTTTGACTGTTATATATATATATTTTTATATTTAGTCTAATTCATCTTTTGAATAATTAAGATGAATAGATGCGATAGAAGTCCAAGTATTGTTACTCATAAGGAATAAGTACAAGATAAATGAAAACAATATTAGAAATGATCGCTTATTGCCTCACCAGATGGCAGTACAAGTCATACAGAAAATTGTTTTCCTAATGGCCATTTCCTCTGATGCAACTTTCCCTTCCTCGCAGCAATAAATCTACGTATGAATTACGTGCTACTGATGCCACTCCTGTCATTACCGGTTTGATAATCCATCAAATTATATTAAACAATAATAGGAAAACTTTTGGAACACAAATGATGTTTTGTCTCGTGAGTAAATAGTTATTTGAAAACTAATAACAGCCATTAAAGTAAATGGAAAACGCAAGAAGTAATTTATTTTTATCGCTATTTCCCATTTATCTTTCAATCAATAGCAGACAAGATTGAAATGAGAAATTTTCTTTTGTGAACCTGACGATTTAAAGTGATTGTCTGCAAAACTAATTTTTTAGAAATGAAACATTACAAGAAGTTTGAGATATTCAAATTCGTATCTCATTGATTTCTTAAGCTCTATTTTTCTGTGATTCGTAAAATGATTTGTTTCGCATCCCATGACATATTAGTATTTATCTCGTAATTGTGAATTACGAACAATTGATTTTCAAAACTTTTACTCCAAACTGATTCAGAGCAGCTCAAAATGCGTCCCTATATTACAATAATTTTGCAAAATTGCAAATTTACTTATTTAATATATTTTAAATAAATATAAATGTCATTTTATATTATGGAATGTTGAAATCATTTTTTAAAAAATTCAGTACCAGATGTACTGCATGTTATGGAAATTTAATTAAATTAATGGATTAATTACTAATTAAATTTCAATAAATTAAAATTGTGTATTTTTTATAGAGAATACACAAGTGTATAAAATATCTTAACATCAGGAAGTGACAGAAACATTTATTACAAAATTCCATATTTACAAACACGGATCTTCACATGTCAAATAAAAATATATGAAAATAAACATATCTTGATTAACTTTTTCAAAAAATTTAATTCCAATTAGTTTTATTAATAAGTAATTCTATGTAGTTTATTAATTATGTAATAATTTTAGAGTGGTGTTCTTTGGGTTGGGACGGCAATTTTTTTCTAATATTAACTTAAAACATTCTTCTATGTTGCTTTACTAATGTGACTTGTATTTCAAAGTAATTTTGAAACTTGAATTGATGAAAGTAGTTAAGATTTTATACATGGAAATTTGGAGAATCGAGGACATTTCAACATGATAATCTTAATAGATTGGATATTATCTGCTAATTGCGCAATTTCAAATACTTGATGCTAAAATAGCTTTAAATGCTTTACAGTTAAATGTAGATTTATGTAATCTAGCACATAGTTACTTCTTTAGATTGAGCTCATTAAGAAGAGATATTGTTTTAAAATTCTAATTAGACTTTTTAATTACAAATCAATCGAAATTTTAAAATTGTTCCTCTGTAACTGTGTAGCATATTACTGTACAAAACTCATTTTTACACGAAAACGGAAATCTGCGCGTTATTGAGCTTTTTATGCGATACTAATTTTATTTTCGTATAGGATTTTTGTAATTTTAAAAATAATTATAAGCATTTTACAACATTAATTTTGGCGACTGTAGTTATGCAATTATACTCGCATGTATTAAAGTGACATTAAGATCTACAGATGAGTCGATGGATGACCGAAATGAACTAAACCCGACACCTCGGTGCACAACTAATGCACCGGTACAGCACAGTGCATTCCATTTGACAAAATTAAAGTGCCGTTTCTAATTCAAAGTGTAAGAAAATATCATAGAATCAATAGAAAATAAATACAAGAAATACACAAATGAAATATACAAAAAATATGCAAAATACAAACGTACACAAAATACAAGGAATATACAAAAACAATTGTAACTATCCTGCAGGAATCTGAATACGTTATTTTTTAATATAAATATCCTTGCTTTTTGATGTAGTTATTTTAGATTTAACAGTTTTTTCTTTCATTAAAATTTCAGTGTATTCGTTTTTTTCATATATTTGATATGAGATTTATGTACGTATCACGTGAAATAAAAAAATAAAAAAAAATGTTATTCCAAATGTTAGCATCGTCGCTGTACTAATGCATCCTTTTTTCTTTTTTTTAAAGAGCATGCAAAATGATGTTTGTCTTTCATATTGGCAGATAATGAATTAGAAACTCAATTCCATTAACTGTCAAATTTGTACGTGGCCACAATGAACATAAAACATATTGTTAGGTATGTCATATTCAAATGTCTTGTGATTAAGAACTGGTAATATTGTAACGAAACTTGATCTATCTTCGCGCGGACTGAATGGCTCAGTGGTAGAATGCTATGAACTGAAAGCGAAAGTTCACAAGTTCGTGTCTGATTGCAGGCATGTCGCCTAAAAATTGTTTTGTTATTGATTTACTTTGTTATTTCTCATTTTTTCTAGAATGTTCTTATAATTTCTGTATCTTTCTATATCTGGAAGATTCGGATCATTTCGTCTTGTGGACAAAAACAGATGTGAGTTTTAGTTCCTTGAATAAAGTCTCGAGTTGAGCTTAGCGAGTGTTATCTTGGACTTTAGTTAACACACGGTTTATATGCGCTAATTTTCTCTACGCGACAATATTCAGGTGTTATGCATCATGATATGTGTTTAAAGTTGAGACCTGAGCTTAATAGTTAAAACAATATCGTGAAACTGAAAGATATTGCATTTTGAAAAATAGCTGCAAGATACTTGTTACATATAAAACTATTTTTATTTATTCAAAATAAGTTATTGAAACTTCTGCGTCGAATGAACGATAAATCAAAATACCTTATCTTCTTATTAAGTCCTAGAAATTCTTTTAACCGCTTAACTGTTTTATTTTCTGCACTATCCAATAAGATGACGCCTTCTATTCTGGAAATATTTTCTTACTTTGATTCAAATGGAAAACCATTGAATACTTGATTTATCTGTGCATTCGAAGTCATTTTAATGTTGAGTTATAATCTTTGTGAATGGTTTATTTTTTGTTTACAATTATCAAAATTCGATAAATCAATGCACATATGGCAAAACAGTTAAGCCGTTAAGCTTTATTATCCTTATCCACAAAACGATCTCATTTCGAATCTTTTATTTGACAGTGGTATTCCCAAATTCTACTATCCTCAATCACAAAATTTCTCTTTCTTCTGAAAATCCTCAGTTGGCCGACCCACTAGTTGGATTCCTTTCTTTTATTCCAGTTCTTTTCCTCCGGCGCGGAAATTCCACAATCTCCCCATTTCGATTCCTCTGCCCCATAGAAATATTTATTCATGGCCACTGCGGGGGCTTCCGCGAGATTAGTTGGCGGCTCCTCTGCTTTTATTATGATGGATGCGTTGAATAAAAGAAGAGAGGGTGTTCGAGACCCCTCCAGTGTGAATTCGCTGATTGAAGGAGTTCCTTACCTTAAAATAAATACTGGGGCATGACATGTCGGCTCTTTTTGAAAAGTATGCGTAGTGCAAGATCTGTTTTGGGATGCGGGTTGTGGTGTTGTTTTTAAATGTTCGGACTTAGAAACAGTTTTTAACTTCGTTTCCACAAATTCTGGGGGAAGATTTTTGGGTTTTAGATAAGTTGTTTTGGTGGTTTCATTTTCATGATCGAAGTGGCATTGTTTCGGAACATAATTTTTAACTCTTGAGTCAGATTTTTACTTTCCAGCTGCAAAGTTATCTAAGTTTTAGTAATAATGAAAAATCTTTGTCTGATAAAAATGTTTGTCAGTTTTGATGTTTCAGATATCCATGACATCCACAAAACCCATTTTTGGATTTATGTGTGTATATATTAGAACACGGTGACTCAAAAAGCAGACTATGAAATTTTGCGTGACCTGTTTGCACCAAATTTGTAGTCCTGTGTCGAATTTTAAAAGAAATCCAATTAATTATGCAGGATTCCATCAAGTTACAAATATAGTTTGTTACATTAGTTACTTTGTTTCCATATCTAAGTAAAGAAGTAACTTATGTGACGTAAATTAGATTAATGGATTTTTTTAAGTAGTTTTGATTTCAAAGTTGACAATGTTTGTTGAATGTTATCTAAAGTACTTCAAAAATAAGTAATTCAACTTTTTACAGTACGATGCAATTTAAAACCAAAATAGGTTATATTGTACAAAAGTATATTAGAAAATTAAGAAGAAACAAATCTGTTGGATTCGTGTGGCATCATGTGACGATTATTCATCCCATAGTTCATAATTTGTTTATAAATTTTATTTATTATGTTTCAAAAATCATTTGGTAAGCCGAATGAATAATGAATATAGCCCAACAAGCTGAAAAATAGAAAACGTCTTTTGATTTCATGATTATTTTAGGATATACAAAATACTGGTTACAAAAGGAAAATAAAGCAGACAAAATGTGCTCAAAGAAATGCACTTTTAGAAATTAATAGTAACAAATAAGCAACAAATAGCTAATTAAATAACAGAAATAGAGCTTCAATAAGGATCACATCTGACCATCTTCCAATTGCCCCAACGAATAAACTTCTCTGTACTGTACTACTGACTCCAGCTTGGATAGCTTCCAGAGCAAGGAACAGAAGGTTCTCGAACAGTCAAGCATAATTCGCCAGCTATTTTTAACTATCGACAAACTTCTTGAAGATTTTAGTATCATTCATTTTATTACACAAATTCGTAGCGAAGTCGCCAAACTCGAAGGTGATGGATCCGACTTCTGAATCTTCCTGCGTGGGAACTAACTGTGCTGGGAAGCAACTTGACAGATTTGCAACAATATAAATTTCATACAAAAAGAAGCTAGTTATATGAAAAGATTCTGTTAAAGTAACAGAAAATGGAGATAAAATATCATCTGCAACTGTATATATTGAAATATTTTTTTACTTTTGGAGAAAACCTTATGGATATTTCTCTTATATTAGGACTGTAAAGTAAAAATCTTTGCATGGTGAATGGGAAAAAAATTGTTTTTCTGAGAGTGATGTCTCAAAACTCAAAATTATATTTTAATTGGAAATTAGCATTTTTGTCGTGATGCCTTTGATTTTTAAAATACCCACTTTCTTCTTTAAAAAGTCTGTCAAAACAATTTGTTAGAGTTGAAATTCTTTATTTCATGGAGCCATTTGCATTTGTTTGGTAACTTTTAGAAAACATTAATGGGACTAAAAAATAGTTCTATATTGATTTCCTCCACTTTCAATAAAAGCACCGTCAATCATACTCATTAACTAAGGATAATAAATTCTGTTATGCTATGTGAAATGTGAGCTCATTTTCGAAAAATAAATAGTCATATTAATTTCTGGTGAAAAGTGTGTGACAATTTTTCTGCAGAAATTAATTTAACACGAAACATTCTTATGCAATTTTTCATTTTTAGAATATTATTCCAGTTATTTTTCCTATTAAAATATTTTTCAAGCAAAATAATAATAATAATAATAATAATAAAGTAGTCTTTAAAATATCCCATTTATTCGTTTAATGTCGTTGAGATTTACTACTAGAGAAAGTAATGTGAACTATATTCTGCTACGAATTGCTTTTTTTTTTAATATAGTATTTGAAATTACCTCCTAATTTCGTTGCCAAGTACAGCGCTTAAATGGTAATCGTAAGCGGTTCCAACCTAAATAAAAATCTTGTTAATGATTCAAATCTTATTTTTTCTTTTCAATTACAAAATTTTTGCTGCTGTAAAATAGAAACAAATCTGGAATGCCATCACATGAAACGAAAAATGCCATTTTTAACGAGGATCTTTCAAATTCGAAAGAATACTGCATTATTGAAAAACCAAAAAGTGAAAGATCTGATATAGTTTATTTTAGTAAAACAGATGAATCTTGGTTATTGGTTCATGTTAAAATTTCTCAAATTATAACATACTGTCTGAAAGAATGCACAACTAATTGAAAATAATATGAAAGTTTTGCGGACTTTTTTACGAAACTGCCATTTTATTTTTGTCTTGGTCCATCAAAGTATATTAATCCACAGTGAAACGACACTTTCAATCATTAATTTCAGTGTTGTATTTTTTAAAGTGTTAAAATGTTGATATCTGAAACAGATTAGCTACATTAGACATTATGATTAATTCAAAACTTTTGATTCGATTTTTTTTCTGATTTTTTTTTAATTTTCTGGTAACTTAATGTTAAAATATATTTTATAATTCAAATTTATTTTGGTTAATTCTAAGTAAAATTTAGAAATTTTGATTTTTAAATTATTTTTATTTGCAAAATGAGTTTTCAATCATATATAAAAATTCAACTGTATGTGCTATTCGAAGTTCTGTATGCTAATTATTTATCAAAATTGCTTATAACTCTTTTAAATTATTCTGTTTTTGAAATTACACTATATTTATTACTATTTTATTAACCGCGTACTGTTAACCTAGACTATTATGTGTTAAAAAATGTAACTGCTTTTTTAACTTAAAAATATTAACTTTTTTTTCTTTTGCCTAATTATATCGAAATCCAATTTTCCTTTACTGAAATTTTTGGATAATTCGAATTATTCCACCATCAGCTTCGAATCTGTTAGGTTTCTTTTTATTAATTCTATCAAGTTTTCGAAAGAGATTAAAAAGAGAAGAGATTAATTTTAAGAGATTAATTCTATCAAGATCGAAAGAGATTAAAACCAGAAATTTAAAATCTTTACAATGCATTTTTACTAAACTATTTTGTATAAGTGCTTCAATGAACAGTTTTTAAATGAAAGACATTTCTTTGAAACCGATTTTGATTCCGTTATGCATGTTCCATTCATAAGCATATTTTTTATCAGGCAGGCATAGTGCATCTGATGTTATGAATTGATCGCCATGAATATCTATTCTCTTTGCAGAGCAATTTTAAAACTTCGCAAGTGACATTTTCAGATCAAATTGGATTTTATTTTTAATGTCTACGAGAGTAGCTGCAAACAATAAAATTTGAAGTGCAGAAGTCATTTTTTTATTATTATTATTATTATTATTTCACGAAGAAAGATAGAAAGCAATTTCAATTTTCAGAACCTCTTTTCTATGTACGAAGAAATCCGTAAAGATTTGAAAAAGGACAACAAAACTGAAATACCCTATAATTTTTTTTTTCCGTTTGGATGTTTGGTTTGAGCTAGAAAATAGGAAAGCATTTACCAATTCCAATATTTTTCTCAAGAAGTCGTAGATAAAATTTTTGCTCCCAGAATATTCATAGTTCCTCTTATTTATTCGTTTTTTGAGTAAAGGAATTTTTTTTGAAGAATTTCTCATCTTTTCCAAATCGTTTTTTGTTATGTTTTCTGAATATGTACTGAAAAAAAAAATAGAAGATTGGAAAAGTAATTGTATTTTTGTTGATATAAAAGGTAACTCGAAACACTTTATGCTTTATTAAAGTATGCAGAGAAATATAAAAGAAACTGATATTTTTGATATATCCCAAATTAATTTTTATACTGGATTCAATTAAAATGGAAATAAAAACATTTTAACTATTAACGTTTATTAAAAACGTGGTTCAAATTTTCTTTAGCGCGCTTTTATGTTTCATTTTTGTAAAGTGGAATTTTGTAATTAAAATTTTTAACTGATTTGTAGCTTATAGATTAATGTACAAAAGTTTTAAAATTTTAGACTTGAATTACTATATTTGAAATTCTATTACACATAAAGGACACGATCTGAGAATGAGCTTTAGAGAAATTGATTTTAGGATTCCTTAATATTTATAAAAATAATATATATTAAAAATAGGAAATATTAAAAAAATTTAAAATACGCTTTATTTATTAAATAATGAAAAAATGAAAATATTTATTTGAATAATACTTAAATGATAAATTTAAAAATAAAATTTAAGTAAAAAAAAATAATTTAAAAACAAAAAATAATAAATGAATAAATTTAATAAAAAATAAATTAATTTCATAAAAATGAAATACATGCTTAAAAATTAATTAATAAAAATATTTTTAATTTAAAAATCACCCTTTTATTTATGAATGAACAGTGCTTTATTTATGAACGGTGCTATTAAATGTAATTAAAATTAATATATTAAAAGTATAAATTAAAATTATTAATGAAATAAAAATGTGTTTCTTTTTTTATTTAAAATAAAATGAATACTTTTTATAGTGGACATTTATTGACGAATTATACCACTAGCCATTGGATTAATTGAATAAATTTATAATTTTTTAAATTAATAATCAAGCTGCTCCTTTATAAAAACATGAATACAACCTTTTCCCTTTTATAATTGATTAATTTGAATTTCAATGTATCAAGAAATAAAATCAACAGAAAAAGAATGTTACAATATTTTAAGATCAGCCTTTCGTTTCTACAATGAAATTCGTTTCGGCGAAGGAAAGATAAAGATGCACTGTTGAAATAATGAGGGATTTTTTTTTCTTCTCTTATTTCTGTTTCTATAGTCTATTGAAGCCGTGTGTCTGAAAACAGTTCTTTATACATTTGCTGAAAATAGAAGAGAAAAACAAACTAAAACTTCTCCTGTGCAGTTGAAAATCTTTTGAGCTGAAGGCTCAAGTGATCCTGGCAACTGTAAAAAGGAAGCAGATCAGTGATCTGTCACTAATACTTTTCTTCTTTCGTTCCAAATAAAGCGAGAGATTTTTTTCGTTTATTTTCTACTTATTATTTATTCGTCGTCATTTGTTAAAAGCAAGAGAGAGAGAGAGGCTTTAATTACGAGATTATTTCTTTATAATTAAACATTCTGCTTGCTGGAAGTTATTTTCAGAACTTTTTCGATCTGATTGGTAAGATTTGGAGGTTTGCACTTGTAATAATTGCATTAATTGTTTTTTAGCTTTAAAGCCAGAAATATAAAGCGGGAATAATACATTATTTATTTCACTTCCTCATTCTTAATTTTTGAAAAGTAACAAGTAATTTTATTTCTTTGTTGCATATCTGTTTTTTAAAACTCTTTTTTTTAACATGAATGTTTTAATCGCATATCGTCGTGGATCTAATTAAGGAATCAAACTACATTTAAGGATTTATGGATTTATGTAAAAAACTGTACTTGTATCTAAGTATAACCAGGGGAAATAATGTCTATTTAATGTCAGATATATTTAATACAATATATCTAGATTTTGAAATGTAAGTAAATATACATATTAGTGCATATAAAGTTAGTGGACTTCTGTATGTTTATACTCTTGAAGAAATATGATTAATATAGGAAAAAAGTTTTGTCCAATTTTTATTTTCTCGGTATAAATGATTGAAGTATATTTACGCTAAATAAATACAAACAAAAACTGAGGCTAAATTGTTAGTTATTTTTATGAAGTGTATGAACTTAATACGATTCTTTATAATGATTGTTCTTCTTTTTCAGGCATTCTATTGTTTGTTTCTGGGGAATCAACTGTACCTACTACTGCAGAAGAAAAAACGCCCAATTCAGTCACATCCTTGATTTTATCGACAACAGAAAATAGATCTTCAGAGATAAGTAGCAGTTCAGTAGCTTCTAATGCTGAAGAACCTGAAAAATTGGCTTCAACTGCATCTAATATTGAGCTTGATGAGGCGTCAAAGACATCAGAGCCAATAAATGGCAACAAAACTCATAGTATTGTAAACTCCGAAGTATTATCGACAGAAGTCTTTACAACATTATTATCAACTGATCCGGCAAGTGAAGATTCGGAACATGCAAGTTCTACTGAAAAATATCATGATCGAAAGGAAATTACTTCGACTTCTAAGGATAACTTGATCTCTGATAAAGAATATGAAACTAGGATTGATCTTCATGATGCAGAAGATGCTTCTGACAAGTCGCTTCTTTCTCCGTCGAATGAGATATCTGAGACTTTTACAAACATTGTGAGCACAACAAATGAAATATATTATAAAAAAGATTCTTTTTCAACAATGAGCAGCGAAGAAATATCTCGTCAAACTGAATATTCGATGCCACCGTCGTCAATGGCAGCATTTACAAGTGCAAGCAGTCCAGCGGACGATGCGCTGGTAGAAGGAAGTACACCAGTTAAGACATTTGAAGAAAAGACAACAGAAGTCAGAAATACTGAAGAATACTCAGAAAAACAGTCACCAAACCATGTTGATAATGTTCATTTATCAGAAGAAAAAACAGCAGGATCTACTTTGGCGGTATCTGAATCTACCATATATTTAGAGACTGAAACTGTAGAGATGACAGGTAATACAGGTAGAATGACATCTGAAGATCAATCTACTGAAAATTCACTGAGCTTACATAAAACAACTCCTAAAAGTGCTACTAAAAAGAGAAGTTTAAACAACACTGGCGATACTATATTACATCGCGAAACCACTGCAGCCTCAGATTCTTTCAGTTCCTCTTTTGGACCTGAATTGACAACGTTACTAGAACATGGTGATTCGTCTATTTTTGGATCTGTTGATGGAATGATAATCTTATCAAAATCGAATACTACTAATAAAGAAAGCAATATGCAGAATGGAAACGAAAATTCAGCAGAGGCATTATCGCCGATGGCAGCCCCGAGTATTTCTTCTGGATTTGGGAGTATTGGGAATGTAGAGGAACAGAGAGAAAAGTTTGTTGTGCCACACTCGAATCCGGAAAACAGTAATGAAAATTATTCGACGTTGTCTGTGAAAGAACAAGATAATTTGAGTGACAAGAAAACCCCTGACATTAAAATGGAAACTGCAAGTGTGAGTCCTACACTCCATTCTGAAGCTTCTGTGATGATTCCAAAAGCATCAGATGATTATATCCACTTGAATAACTTAGATAATGTTGACCATGCCTTTTCCGGAGTGACATTTGACCCAGATGGCATGAAGAACAGCGAACCTCAAGATCCAGACTCGGTTGTATTTTTCGTTCCGTCTACAAATTTCGATAAGATGTCGACACCTGAAAACACTTATCCCTCTACCACTTTCACAGCATATGGTGGTTCTGAATCTGAAAGAGAATTCGAGTTTGTAACACATAAAAACCTAAATGATGGAGGTGATTCTGGAAATGGTACTGGAGAATCAGAAAAAATGGAGCATATACCATTGGATAAAAATATAAATATTCCTCCTCAGCCACCGCATAATCCAGGGGTTTCATCTGAAATACTGACCTTCGAAACTGCTAATAATTCTTTTGTTTTTTGGGACCCATCAAACGGTGGCTGGATATTGCCAAAAACCACAACGGATCCTCAGATCAAGCGAGTCGATACGGGGTTGAATGATGAAAGTGAGGAGATGCTTCAAGATGCGCCTCAATTTTTTGACGCTGATCGTGGGCAGAACAAATCACCCTCTTCAAATCTGAAAATAGACCCGAAAGAAAAAGATGAAATAAAAACAACCATCGGAGATCGTACTTCAAGTTTTAGCAAAGAGCTTGGAACTGAAACAGTTACTGAAGCAGCTGGGTTTATAGAATTCTCCAATTCTTTTGTACCACATCAAACTGATCAGTCAGTAATCCGTCCAGTTAAAATTAAACTAACAAGCCCAGATGACAAATCTGTCTCTACCTCTGTCCTGCCTGGATCATTTTCAACATCAGCGCCTGAACAACCTACTGGGTTGAAACTATCCGAACCAGTTGCAGGAACCACGATTGAGAAAATAGAAACTAGCTCATCAAGCCCAAATATCCTGCCTGATTCAACACCTAGTGTAATTACAGAGATAATTAAAAATCCGGAGCTTTCAACCATAGTCATTCAGCCAGAGCTTGTCCCCTTTTCTCTAGATCAAAAGAGCCCTGCAGCAAAAGATACTTCAAATACTACCTCTGCTGCCAATTCGACCATAGCGGGTATTGCAGTGAAGACTTCAGTATCGGTATCATTGCCTTTGTCGAAGTCGAAAAATGACAGCCAAGCGCTTCAACCAATGATTGAAGAACTTATGAAAAAAATGAATTCTACATCTTTGTTTGCTAACGGATCGTCTATATCTGTGAAACCTGAAACGAGTGGTGAGTTAACCCTTAATTTAATGTGTGAGCACCTTCCTTATAGTAGTGTCAATTGTTTTGCATTCAAATATCTTTATGCCAGCAATTATTTTTCATTTTAATTTGCTTGTCATGTTGTATTTAAGGAAAATATGTAGGATATATTCGCATAAGATTTCATTATCTGAAAATCTTAAAATAACCTTCAAAAAATTTCCCTGCAGTATCTTTTTAAATTTCGTTCATTTATCATATAAAATACTTTTCAATTATCAAATGCATTTTCCTTTATGTGATCATACACTGGTGTGCAAAACTTAAGCAACAGGTATGTTTCTTGCCATAACTTCACGAGAAATCATCTGAGAGACATGAAATTCAGAAATGAGATACAGCATTTTGTTCTGAAAGAAGGACGAAAGCATAGTTGCTCAGAAATGAATACAATGCATACAGTATGGAATCAAACAGAAAAAGGCTTTATTGAACTCATAGTATGTCACTGGGATGAAACCCTGTCCCGACCTCTCTCCAATTCAACTGGCGTTGGGAATCGCTTGTAACATCACGGAAAGAGACCGTTTCGGTGGTCCTGGAGTTGTCGTCTGGGGAGGCATTATGATGAACGAGCGGACTGAGCTCCACGTTTTCGACAGAGGTTCTGTAACTGGAGATCGCTACTGTCAGGAGGTGATCCTTCCCCATGTGCGCCTGTTCCGAGGTGCCATTGGATCAGACTTCGCTTTTATGGATGACAATGCACGGCCACACAGGACTCGTGCTGTTGAGGAGCTCCTGGAAAGTGAAGATATCACTCGAATGGATTGGCGGCGTGCTCCCCTGATTTAAATCCAATAGAACTTGTGTGGGATGCTTTGGGGAGACGCCTTGCGGCACGATTACATCCTCCTGGGAACACCCGACAACTTAAACAGATGCTGATTGAGGAACGGGCACTCTTACCTCAAGAAATGTTGGACAATCTGGTGCTGAGTATGGGGAGACGGTGCGAAGCAACCATTGCAGTAAGGGGAGGGCATATTCCATACTAAGGAACATCTGCTTGCTGTTCTTCCTCTTGGACAGACAATCATGTATAACTATACTATGAGTTCAATAAAGCCTTTTTTGTTTGATTCCATACTGTATGCATTGTATTCATTTCTGCGCAACTATGCTTTCGTCATTTTTTCAGGACAAAATGCTGTATCTCATTTCTGAATTTCATGTCTCTCAGATGATTACTCGTGAAGTTATGGCAAAAAACATACCTGTTGCTTAAGTTTTGCACACCAGTGTATATATATATTTTTTTTGTATGAAGTTCTAAATTGTTTTTAAAAATCGACTTCTAGAACCAGTTTTTCAGAAAGGGATAAAATTAATTTGAAGATATATATTTTAAAGATTGATAGGTTCTGAAATCCACGAGATAAAATCTGCCTTTTTTAGCACTTAGTGATTGATGTTTAATTATATCAAAGTAACTTGTTGGAACATGTAAATTTTGATTAGCATTGTGTTCTGTTAAAACAAAAATTGCAACAATTATATTTCCGATTTTTAGTAATAGCAAAACAAATATAATTAGTTCACTATTTTAGTTTTATAGCATTCTATTTAAGTATGTTACTGTTTTTTATATAAATTTGACTTACTTAATAAGTAATATTTTGACCTGCTAAAGTAAATCATGGTTTGTATTCTTCTCTGTACATTTTCCCATTGATTTTCAGAGCCAAGTTCGCCTCCTCCTTCTGATACTTCCACTGATGGCCTTACTATCACATCTGACCAAACCACCACGGCAACTGGCTTCAAAATCCGGAAACCCAAGATAAAAATCCCAGGTGGCACGGACTCTGGTGCTAATACACCCAGGCCTTACAGACCCTTTACTCCGGGCCTCAAGAAACCCACGACCACGGCTGGACCCCCCGTCTCCATCTTCAGGAAGCAGAAAACGCGAATTGCATCAATCACTTCGTCCACCACAGCTAGACCATATCGCCCCTTCAATGGCAATTTTGCTACGGTCAAGATACAGTTTGCTAGCGATATTCCCGGATTGTTGCCTCAAGAGTTTTTGATTTCTACTGGTAAGACTGCCTTCATATTAATAAATAGTTTCTCAATTCTAAACGATCATTCCAACAGTCATGCTTATCCAGTAGTGGAGATTTAAAATTCCAGGATAATTGCATCAAATATGAGAATTCATGAAATTCAAAATTTGTATCAGTTTATTCGCAATACACTTGCTTTTTACGCTTATTTTATTGATTTCAACAAATCGGGTAACGTGCTTATGAATTTATCCTATCTTTTCTCACTTAAGCCTACTTTGTTTTGATATGTATTTTGTCTATCATTAAAATTATGCTATCAACTTTTACTATAATATTTGAATTCAAAGACATCTATTTTTAAACATTGAGTTTTCACTATGCTAAATCTCTTTGAAAGATATTGCTAGAAAGTGTAAAAATCTTGTAAGAGATATTAATAGTGCATTCGAGTGTTTAAAAAATGAATGAGTAATATGAAATGATTTACTAATCGAAATTTTTGAATCGATAATTACAATAAATGTATGAAACCTTTTTCTTGGTGCATTGTTAAGCGGAATAGAATAAGTTAAATCAAACCGGCCATTTTATTTCACACTTGTAGGATTAATATTTTAATCTATAAGTTTATAAGGATATATAATTTCAAATGAATGTGAGAGATGGATGCATATTTGTTTTGCCTTTTAATTCTTACTTT
The DNA here is from genome assembly GCA_026543865.1 of Argiope aurantia. Lineage (NCBI taxonomy): Eukaryota > Metazoa > Arthropoda > Arachnida > Araneae > Araneidae > Argiope > Argiope aurantia. The sequence continues at coordinate 33,611 of JAPMOR010039171.1, read as the reverse complement.
TTAATTTTGAATATGTAACAAATTAAAAATACCTCAAGCTAAGGTATTTTTAGCAACATTCTTAGAACAGATATGTTAAATTTTGTAAACGCTTTCCATTCCAGAACCCGTTACGACAACCACCACCGAACCAACAACAACCGAGGAACCGATTTCTGAAGTGCCCTTCACCGACCAGACGCACATTCCCACTGTGGCAAACGAAGACGATGTCACCCTGGTCAAGGTGGCAGGATACATTGCGCTTGACAGGGGATTGAGATGGAACGACCTCCTCCACAACAGACATTCCCCTGAATACAAAAAGGATGCCGAAGCGATGCACCTATATGTAAGTGATCTGTTCTTTTTTTCTCTGATAAATGGAAGCAGCGTTTACATCCAAGCATTCCTCGCCAATTTGGCGTTATATATAGAAGATGGCGTACCTTTTCATTCAAAAAATGCTTTAATAATAGGTACATAGATAATGTATAATAGTTACATATATAATAGTTAATGTAATTACTCTTTTGATAACTAGATGTGCCAGTCCAGACAAGCTGTTATCTATTAACAATATATCAGATCTGATTGCCACTTGACTTTTTTTTCCTTCCATAATGCAATTCTCTATTTTGCTAACCCTTGTTTCTTTGCAGTCGAGAATTTCTCTATATATAATGTTCATGAATACTTAAATTAAAATTAATCACTAAAATTTAATTGAAGAAGATAGAGATCCACTTACAGAAAAAAGATGCATCGAAAAATTATAAAATAAAGAAATATTGAAAGGAAATATTAGCAATAATTTTTGACTTACCATAAAATGAAAATATAATGACTTAGCACAATATTGCAGATCTCGGCTCATTGACTTTTGCTAAAATCCAGCATAAGACATTTAAACAGAATAGGAAGTTTACAATCTCGTATCTAATTTTTATTCATACTTCACTTAACAATTAATGAAAGAAAACTATACATACATACACAAAAAAAGACATGAAAAATGAAAAAATGTATCACCATATCTCTAGTTAAGAAATGAATTGAAATTTAAAACAATTTCACTACGTTATCGAAAGAGCTGTCCGTAATAATCTTTTTCGTAAAATACCTAAATCTGCCACAATATATCAAACACAAACATAAATGTATTCATTTCTGATAATAAATGGAATTTCTTCGTAACATTACTTTGAATTGCATTATAAATGAAATATTCCATCTTAGAAGGGTTATTAAAAGGAAGCAAAACAAAATGCAACATTGTTGTTCATTCGAAATTACAAATAACATTTGATAGCTCAAATTCAACACAGTTATAAGTATTCATTGTTAACCTCTCCAAATATACGAACAGTCTTGAAACGATACGATAACTCATCCCATATTTTTTTCCCACATCTCGGATGTAATGCTTTGAATGCCTGCGGATATACATGTCTGGTGATAACAATGAAACAAATTCTTGTTTGATGTAGCCTCAGAAAAAAAGTATAAAATATTTTTATATACATTCCATACAGGCTTGCAGAAAAAAAATTGTAGGTTTAGTTAGTTTAGTTTAGTTAACGTCCCGTTTGAAGCAACACTAGGGCTATTTTGGGACGGACCTCGTAATTTTGAACCGCGGTCAGATGACGAGGACGACACCTGAGCTAAAAAAAAATAAAAAAATGTAGGATAAATTATCGAATGGCCTTGAAATCGCTTGTACTTTTTGGAGCACCCCCACATTGAACATTTCACCTGTGTTTAAATTCAACTTTCAACTGTTATTTTTGATTTCCGACTATCAATAAAGATGTTTCATTTTAACAAACCTGCAGAGTCCGAATACGCACTCATAAATACCTTGTACAACATTCATCATTATTATTCATGACTTTTCATAGCATTTATGGTAAATGTTTCTTTTGCTCCCCTTTAGCTGGAGCGTATGTTCCGATCCTCACCGATAGCCTCTCGCCTGTGGAAGATCGAAATCGACGGTTTCAGGTAAGTGTGTAGCTTATCACACAATCGACCCATTTATTATATTCGACCTCTCCATCCGTGCTTAATATAGATAAGGGATAAAATACTTTTTATCCTTTCAAGTGCGAAACTTTATGCTCCATCAAAGATAATGAGATAACGCTTCTTCTTTACATGGAAGGTAAAATAAACTTCTCTTGATAATCTTCGTCCAAGCAGAAAATGAGTTCTTGGTTTCAAAGGCGAGCGAGTGATTGATTGCTGTCATTCGACGTTTTGTCGACACCTGTGCTTTAAGGCTTTGTTTTTCGTCACGGGTCTTTAGTATTCCTGAATGTTTCATCTGCTTATTTTATTGATGGTACAGGACTGTTTATTGGTATTTCATTGTCCACTGTGCAATTTGAACAGCATGGTTAATTGTAGATGTAGAATTCAAAGATCTCGACTTAATCGATTAATCGATAGTTTAAATGGATTAAATGTTGGACTATACAGTATGTTTCACTTTCTAAAGTGTATCTCGAAATTAAATATTTATTTCTATAAATTGTATGCTATATTCTATATAATGGCTAAAAACGAGATTTTTTACTGTTCTGCAGAACGATCCACGCGGGTTTATATTTTATTGGTTAGTATCTTAAATTTTACCTGTAATGAAATGGTTTGTTTTATTTCAAGAAATATCGGTGTTTGAAATCTCTGCTTGTAAGAAATCATATCGGGAAATAGTATTTTGTTTCTAATGACACTTGTCATAGACAAGCCCGCTGACGAAGGCAGCGATTTTAAGCCAAGAGAGAGACTCTTGTTTTTCAGTAGCGCCATCTACGACCAAGAGTACGTCTTAGCTACTCACAACCCATTTTACGGGCGGACTTCATTCATGCATTTCATTCACAGATCGTAATTTAGACCTGAAACAGAGAACGATCACCTCTGAACCAGTATCCCCTGTGGTATTTCTCTCGACATGGTGGACTTTGGGACCACGACATATTTATACGTTCGCCAGCCACCACAAACGCGGAGAGTCTGCGGTGGGGTTCGAACTCACAACCCAAGGGAGGCGAATCCAGCTCCCTACCTACCAGGCTATCGAGGCCTCAATATTTTATATTTTCCATTTAAGTGATAGTTGGAATTTTTCTTAATATCATTGCCATGGGACATTTATAAATATTCTTACATTCTAGCCTTTTTCGATAGGGTTATGAAATGTGAAATAATACAGCTTTATGACATACATCTTTTCTAAAAAAAATTATTAGTTGGGTCCTTATTTATTTACACATATTTTAAATGTTTTTGTTAGAGATTTATTTGTATAATTTTTCACACCAGAATAACAAATTTTGAATACAATTACAAAATCGTCACACACAAAAAAAATTAGAACTCGATATTTTGACGGATCTCCAAGTTTTCGAATGAAATGCTCCAACATTAAAATTTTTTAAAGAATCTGTCTGTCTGTTAGTCTGCTTGTGACAAAGAACTGAAACACTTTAAACTTGACGAATGAAATTCAGTATGAGGTCTTTGCATTAAATTTGTAATTTTTCCATTCAAATTTTGAGAAATATCTATAGGGTAGAGGTCTTGTCTGTCCTACTATTGGAATAAAAGTTTACACGATAACTGTCAAACGAAGAGAGCGAAATGGATAAAGTATCAGGTTTAACATCTATAGACACTTATCAAATTCTGAACCAAATCCAAAGGGGCGTTGAGTGTTTATCGGTCTGCACTTTCATAGGCATGTAAACGTGATAACTCAAAAATGCAGTGACTTAAATATTAGGGTGTCCTAAAAGTTTCTTTCTCATCGCGCTATGAATAGTCTTATCTGGTTCTGCTTGTGCAAACATGCAGGCTTATCTATTAGCCGTCTATGCTATCAATTTCAGTCGTACCAGACCTCTTTTACAGTACGTTTTGTTTGCGCCACAGTCTCTTTTAAGACTTTCATCCACAGCTTTAAACACGGGTAGAGAAAGGTGACATTTACGGCAATAAAGAGTCTTGTCACTGGAGGCGAAACTGGTGTTTTATATGAAAATGTGCATAGAAAACGCACTTGGTGTAAGGACAATAGGCCTTCAACTGCCTCAAGGCCGGGACTACATCCCCAAAAAGTTTTGTCCATTTGGTAGAATTGGACACGCGTAATTTTCTACGAGCTGTTTCCTCAAGGTGAAATAATAAATTCTACGAAATACTGTTTTTAAATGGATCAACTGAAAGCTGCCATAACTGAAAAAAAAAAACACGGCCAGAATGAACGAAATGACGAAGCTTTGTTTTTCATCATGATAACGCGAGACCACATATCGCATTAGTCGTAAGAGAGAAGCTCTTGCATTTTGATTGGGATGTTTTACAGCTTTCTACATACTTTCCAGATCTCGGTCCATCTGATTATCACTTCTTTCTGTCCTTAAAAAATTATCTTCGCGATAAGCGCTTTCACTCCATCAGCGAAATAAAAGCGCACCTCGAGGATTATTTCTTGTCCAAAACACAACAATTTTGGAAAGAAGGCAGAATGAGGTTTCCCGAGAGATGAAAGAAGGTAATAGAGCAAAAGGGTTCTTTATATAACAAAATAAATAATATCTTAAACAGTAAATATTGTGTATTCATTTCATATTAGAAATAGGAAAGAAACTTATGAGATACCCTAATACACCAAATTTGGTATGTGACTTTGTGACTATAATTGTAGTTCTGCGTCGCATTTTGGTTCCAGTTGGTTGGGAGAAAATGCATCTAAAATAGATATTATTAAAGAGAATGCAAGAAAATGTTAATGACCAACTCCCCCTGGTGTACTCGCCTTTCTCTACTTCTAGGATAATCGCCTTGTCAGAAATGCCCCCACTCTTATCCTTGGCCGTTGGTGCAGATATCGACATATGTTTACTGATGGCAAGAGTAATAAAAACTGTTCATGAGTCATAACTGGGAATGGCGTCGTAAAAACTACGAGAGACGATCTGGCTCGTTTTGTTGGCGAAGCACTTACGAATGATCCTTTGGGATCAAACGAGACTTAACCCCCATCTCTAAACGGTTTTTACAGGAATTTTGTAGATACGAACTCGAAGCTCAAGTAGATCGTGGGCATTTTCTTAATAGGGTTAATGGTTAATTTTATGTCTCAAAAGTAGTTTTTATTGTACCTGGTTCCCATAGTGATGGATTTTGGAGACGAATAACTAACTATTCGGTAAATAACCCGAACGCCTTTGTGCAGAAAGAATAGAATATTATTAACATAGAACAATGCTGTGTAATAATATTTAGCCTGATTCAAATAATAGCTGAAGCATAAATAATGTGCGAAAAATAAAATGTAATGTTTTTTGTAATATAAAAATAAATATCAAGTCGTTAGATTTCTTTTTTTTCTTTCACTTAAGATAGTGTCTAATGAAAAAATCTTAAATTTTTCATTAGATATTCTATTTGAAGTAACCATTTTACGTTACACGAATCAGCTTAAATAATAAACACCCCGAAATGGAGCTATTCTGTTAAGGAAAGTCTGGATTTATTCTTTGATTCGATCTGATCATTTTTTGCAAACTCTTCCATTTTCATACAGTGAAATTTTTGGAAAACAGTTTTAAAATTAAAGATTAATTTCTGTGATTTTGCTGTGTGTTAAAAATTGAAACTCATACAACCGCTTGAAGACCAAATTTGTTTATATATATTATCTGGTTCAGCAAAGGTAGATTTTTTTTAAAAAAAACTAATTCTATAGAAGGTTATGTTTTATTGTTTTCAATGCTGGTGTAGCAATAAGTTTCAACTTTGCCATCCGGGTTTTAAATTTATTTTATTATCAGCCTAAATTTAGTGTATAGTCTATCGGAATAAAGCCCACCTCAAATTCATACTGTTTTCCTTAATTGAACTTTTGGAAAGAATATCGGATAAAGTTTAATGTTCACCATAAGTGTTTGCCATGTAATTGAATAACAGAAATGTTAAGTAGAATTTTTTTACCATTCAGAATAACAATAAACAGATCGCATTCTACTTACTTGTCATTTCTTACTATTATACTAACGTGCAAAATACTATTGTTACAAGCCTGCAATTCGGCTTCCCAGCATAGTTTGTTCCATCAATAGAAAGAAAGTTTTACAGTCATCTGAATGGGACTAGCGCGTCGGAGGTCCCAGAGCTTGGCGACAAACTTGGCGACCATTTGGCGACTTGGCGACGAATTTGGCGACTTTGGCGCCAAAATAGATAATACCCGAAACTTCGAGAATTTTCCCGATCCGTCCAGTAGGAACCGAGATACGCCTCGAACGTTCCTGATTGGTTGAGAGGCTTCTAGCCCCGCCTCCTGAGACCTATAAAAGGAAGCGACCGCCGCTGCCAAGGGGGGATGAAGCCAGTAGTCGAAGACGACGGAGTAGTCCGAAGACGGAGCGGAAAAGCCAGTAGTCCGAGTTCGAGAGCAGCGAAGATAGAAGTCCGTAATCCGAGCCAGAGTCGGAAGCGACTGAGTCAAGCTCGTGCTGAACTGAGCTGTGCGTTACTGTCTGCAGTAGATTCTGGTTGTATGCTGCTGTGTATGCTGTTGTATGCTACACGTCTCGGGTGAAGATAATCGTCTTCTGTGCTGTATATAGTTGTCGCTTTTGTGCTGTCCTGTGTGTCTTCGTGTAAATAAACGTCGTTGTTTTTATTCTACTTCTGCCTGATTATTGAGCGTTCTCCACACCATATCACTCCCACTATCCAAACGAACCCCGGTAAGAAAATTTCGTAACACTATTTATATCAGATTAAACTAATTGAGTAACGCAGCTATACTACTGACATTTAGCCTTACGGGGATATTATTTGTTTATTGACGGTAATCTGTGAATAGATGATTTTCAGTTTAATTTATGAAATTACTATTTTTAAACCAATTAAAGGATATTGGATTTCAAAGACATTTATGACATATAGTGTCATCTGTTATGATAAGGGATATTTTAATAAAATGTCTCCCATAAAAGCATTAAAATAATTATTTAAAAATCTTGGTTATAGAAAAAAAAAATTCGGCAATATTTTTCGAAGAATGTAGGAGTATCATTAGCGAAGAAGGATAACTTTAAATCATCTCTATTCATTAACGATTAATTACCTGAAGTTCATTAAAATATAAATATTTTTGACATCTATACCAGCATTGTATCTCTTAATATATATCCCGCTTAATAATGAGGCCGAGTGTGTTTAACTAAATTGTGTTTAGTGAAATGGTTTATTATTATTTAACTAACGTCTAAATGATATTTATTCTACGAACTCTTCAACTAACCTTTCAAATGATTTAATTTTGGAATGTTTTTGTGTCGTTTGTTTTCCCGCGTTTAAAATGCATACCAACAAATTTGGCTTTTTTTTTTTTTTAAATCTCTGGTTTTTTCCTCCCTCACCGAAGATCAAAAGGGATATTTTAATTCCAACCCCCAGCAGTTTCATATTTACTTCTTGTCTTATTGATTAATCAAAGAATATTTTCTTTTTACTTTCTCGTATGCGAACATATGCAGAAGTATTCTAAACGTCAAGAATTCGATCTCGAGAATTTTGACGAATCTGTACGTTTTTGACCTCCCGAGAACTTTTTCTTCCATTATGTCTATCCGTCTGTTTGTGACAGAACGCAAAATCACGCTGAGCTAGGTGAATGAAATTTGGTTTATGGTCTTTGCGCTAAATCGGTTGATTTCTGTCCAATTTTGCGCAATCAAAGGAAGCCCGGTTGTTCGAATATAGATAATACCGTTATCTACAGAACGAAGAGCTATACGGATAAAATTCGTCCACAGATTATGCATTATTAGCGTAGACATATAAAAGTTTAAGCTAAATACAATTAGGATTGGCCACCTGTTGGTATGCATTTTCAAAAGCATGTAAATGCGGTAACTCTAATACGCGATAACTTAAATGTCAAATTTGGTATGTGATTTTGCGACTACAAGCATAGTTTTGTATCAAATTGTGGTTTCAATCGGTTGGGAAAATGCATCTAAATTAAAAAGTCTCCTTTATGGGAGAGTATGCGAGAAAATTTTGGGGAGACCACTCCCACTAATTTAATTGAATAACTGAGATATCCTCCAAACAGATGCAGTGTAACGATTGCATTAACTCAATATCGTGAGAATATTCATTTCAGGGAATGAACCGTGTCCTTAGAACAGTACCTTTGAGAACATTTAATTTTCGAGAAAAGTGTACTCAAAAACGAAGATTTCGCTTTCGATCACAAAGTAACTTTATTTGAAACCAGAAAATCAGCGTTATGCTTTTGAAGCATGACATTTCTGGCTAATATTCGAAATGGTCATTTTGTATAATACTCTAGGATTGTCTGTGTCTTGAAACTCAGCTCGGTTTAGTTAACATAGTTGAGAAACCCCAACCCTTCTGAAGGCATATGTTTAAATAGAATGATCAGGACGCCGCTATAGAAATAAGCTGGAATTATAAATGAATCCTAAGGTGCACGGCCATGGTATAATCTCTCCCGTAGGAGACATGTCCTGACGTCGGCAGAAGTAACTCAACCCTACACCGTTACTAATATGCACCTGGACAGAGAGAACCAACCATCATACCGGAAATTTCTTAACCTCATAATTGAGATGCATCCCAGTGCGGTAGCCCGATCTAGTAACGATATGTTTACAAATAATATAAATAGTGCTTTTGTTTTAGTTACCAACTCTTTTGGTAGTAGATTTGATGTACTATTTAATACGAATGACCCATAAGAAACATAATGCTTTATTAAGATTTTAGTTATGAAGATATTAGTTATAATTCTCAAGCTACAAATAAGATTCTTTTAAGCGGAACCGGATGTGACGTCATCGTTTGAGTGCAATGGAAGGGCATTTCATTTTTTTTTAACATTTTGAGCTTAGTTTGTGTTGCCATCGCGGGATTCTGTATATAATATAATTCTGCTATTCCTTCATTTTTCAAGTAAAAATCCCAACGTCCTGTAATTTCGAAAATTCTTCTTTTGAAATTTCAAGGTAGATAACAATTAATAAATGGAATCACAAATTCGATTCATGTGTAAATATTTTTGTTCTAATCCATAGTATTCTTTTTTTATATCTAACATCACTTGGATGAGAAAATTTGCAAAAAATCGCCATCGATTTTCAAAATAGCATGTTTATTACTAAATAAAAATCGAGGGTTTTGTCTTCAGTCCTTCATCGCCATACTCTCGCGGTTTTATGCTGTTCATTTCTACAACAAACGATTCTTACCTCAATTTCTTTTTTCATTTTTAGTGGCAACAAGAAGACTCGTCCTGTCGGCGTCGACTTCTTTTTATATCTCATAAAGACCAGAGAGAACATTCCCACAGAACATCTGGCGACGGTGTTCCACGAGAAATTATCGGCCAACAATACGTTCGGCACGTTCCGAGTAGATCCCAGCAAGACGGCTTTCGAAAGTAAGTTTTTATTTTATTTTATTTACTTTTTCTTAATCATCTGATGGCAGCAGGTGTTTTATTTTTTTTATTTTTATTATTTTATTTTTTTTGTCACAAGTTTTTTGTTTTCGAAATACTTTAACTCGAAAGTCGTGGGCATGTCTTTTGTTCGAAGACGCTTTTAAAAGCTAAAGTTTTTTTTAGCTAAGATGTTTATTATCTTGTCCTTTTTTTAAAGGAGAAGAGTTATCTGGATTCTTTCTGATGATAAAGCCTCCTACAAGAATAAAAATATATATATATTGTGGCTTGAAAAACCTTGAAGTGTGGGATTCGATCTTTCATGAAGTTTAGTTGGCTTATAGTTGGAATATGTTCTTGAATTTTTGACACGACAGATAGATGTTTTGTGTTCTAAATTGGATTTCTAGTATTTTTTCTACTATTTTGACAAATATTTTTCTTTGTTGTATTACAAAGCACATAAAAAGTAAATATTGCATTCGTCCATAAATAAATTCCGTGATAAATTTTAACGTTTTTTCCACGTTCTAGAACTTAAGAGTACCAAAAAAATATTCTAGTATGATGGCAGTTTGTTCGTCCGCATGCTAGATTCAAGCAAAAGATCTATATTTCGTAAATTTCGTTCACCTAATGTCATGCAGGGTGTTCGCATCTTATGTAGCAGAGGAAGAATGAAGCTTCGATTGGGGGATGAGTTGCAAGACAGTTTTTAATAGATCGCAGCATGATCTTGAAGGCATATGCATCTTTCCACAGTATGCTAAAATGGGACATGAACTTAGAATGGTTATCAAACCAAAGATTAGAAATACGTTTTCAATAACTATACATAATAATTAATTTTTTTCCCTTTCAAAACAAGTTTTTTTTTGGGGGGGGGCATAAAACCTCTTTCAGAAAGAACGTGTACTTTTCCTGCCTGAAAAATGTCAGTGAAGTGGGTCGCTGTAGTTTCTATTTCTAGAAAAT
>JAPMOR010039171.1:8172-23151 GCA_026543865.1 Argiope aurantia | reverse complement strand
AGGATATATACAATGTATTTACATAATATGTTGTTTATTAAGTTTACCATACGGATAAACCATTTCTTCGCCATTTCTTCTTTAAAGGTGGGAATGGTTTAAATCCTTTATGGTGTGCTTTTTCTTTTGAAAGTCATCGTGCAATCGGTTTTACAATTTCAGTAGCACACATTACATTCTTTTTCTCTATAAGATAATATTTTGACTAACGGGCCATATTTTGTTCTGCTCAGATTTACGGCCGTCACCATATGAGGCGACGATACAGCAGCAAGCTGAATGAGGAGGACATGGAACGGTCTTCTGGCGAGTGGGAGAGCAAGATGGCGGCCGCCTACGAGAATATGGCAGCTGACACCATCTACGACGCTGAGGATCTGCACAGCGACTCTTACAAGAAAGTGAGTCCGTGTTTCTATGGAATATGTTTATAGATGAAGGAAATATATTCATATGTAATTTCTAATGTATCTGCATTCAAAAAATAATCTTCTAATCACTGGAATTCAGGCTTCAGTGTAACTTTAACTTCTTAGTTGTGCGGGCTATTACTATTTGCGTGGAATGGAAAGGCTAAGTCGACAAATTCTTTTCTGAAATTATATAAGCTACGAACACTTACTCCTTTTCCTCCTGCTTTCTACCATGTATTTGGTATATGACACCGTAATTGCTATGACAATTGAAAATTGAATTATTTCAATGAAATCATAATGAATAAAAATCATTAAAAGATTCTTTAATGTTTTTAAAATCCTGCTTTACATATGTATAATGTAAACATATTTTATCAGATGTGTCGCCGAAAAGAAGTTTCTGAAATTTTAAACTTAGATTCATTTCGCAATGTATTCAAAATTTGTGCAGATGATGTACTAACGTCTTTTTACATCGCAATTCAAGAGCAAAGTAGAAATGTTTTCTTTCAGTGATGTTAAGATTCTGATACGGACTTTTTTGCCACATGTAGACTTAAGAAAGGGAATCTTGGGTATCTTTAAAAGAATGTTGTAAGCATTAGGAATTTTTATCCCTTCGCTGGAAGCGTGTGAAAATGCTAAAGTCATGAGATTTTCTAGAGGGGGAGCTTTAAAAATAATTAAATAAAAAGTGTGAACTAGGTAAGGAAATAAGAGAACATTTTAGAATGAAATTAATATATACTAATTTAAAAAAAACATTTCGAAATTAAGTTTTAAATTATATTTTAAAATATCAGAGGGAGAGGGGAGATACTAAAGTTTCTTTTTTATAATGTTTGACTTATGCCATAAAATAAATTTAATCTTTCTAATTGATATTTCATTTTAAATTCTGGGTACTTTAATCCGAAAAACTAGCAAAGCTCTAATTTTTATTCAACTTGAAACCGTATATAAATATCTTGAATGCCCTTTTCTCGTTTATTTTATTCTTTTTTTCTTTGTGTGTGTGTGTGTGTGTGTGTTCACTTTCAATTATTGAGAACCTCTATTGATAAAAACTATTCTTTGGGTTATTCTTCTCCTTCAAGATATATGGGAAATGGATTTAAACCATTTTAAACAATGGTTTCTGATTCAAGTTTTAAAAAAAATCCCCTTTATCTTTAAATTGTTATAAGAAATTATGTAAGTTGTTGCCAATATGTTTCTTCCCTGAGCATACACAAGCATATTTTGATACTGACATTTTACAGCGAAAGAAATGATTTTTGCAACGATTACATCTACTTACTTTTTAAATGAAACCTCCTAGTGCTTCCTTTTTAAAACGATTCCATAAACCACATTTACATTTTTGCAACGAAAAAGCTGCTTTTTTTTAATATTTAATAGAGTTGAAATTATAATGCTATCCAATTAAGATAACAATGCAAATTTGATTAATCTTTTTTTTTCTCTATATTTCTCTACAAATTTATTTGATATATTGTATTTTGTTGTATTTTGCATCAATATTGTTGTTAAAATTCCACGTGAGAAGTCATTATGCATAACTCGGATCATTGCCTAACAATTGTTGTATCCTTTGGTTTTCATTAGTCGAAAGCATGGGAAAAAATAATTAGTTTGTTTCTTTATTTCGTTGTTTGTTTTAAATATATCCCTCTTATTATACAATTCAAATTCTGTATTTTATGAACATAAAATGAAGCTGAAATTTCAAACTGTATTAATATATGGCTTATGAAACTTTCTTGGTAAATGTTTCCTTAATGAGGTAGGGCGATTGACATTGAGAAATGTAGAATTAAACCTCGTGTTGGATTTCAAAATGCAGTTGCCATTAATTTCGACATTAATTCGCTGTGACATTCTGTCATTTCGTTCCCATGCAGTGAAATAGAAATGTGATAAATTACCCAGAATATCCGTTAACTTGTGCCTCTTCGCATTTATTTAAGCAGGTTGCAAGCGATTAATATTAATTTTCCAACGAGAAGATCTCCTGATAAGCCGTACATTTAGACGTGATTAATTATGAAAGCGCCATTCTTTGATGTTTAAAAGAAAAACCAGCGTGTTTTATCGACAAGAAAGCTAGTCGAAATTTTTCATTGCGATTGTGTTTTAAAGCACTATAATAGTCATTTAATGGGATATCGTAAAATGATTAAAACCATGATGGAATATTAAAACGATTAAAGAATGTTTAAAAACTATTTCAAATCAATTGTATGCCAAAATAGTATTTTAACCCTTTGCATGCGGGAAGATAATTCGATGTATAATTATTCACTTAATACATAGGCCTGTTTATTACACCAAAAAATAAATACATGCAACTGTTTTAAGTTGAGTTTCCCTGAAAAATGAAATGACATCTTTTCAACATTCTGTAGGTATTTTTAACAATTAAAATTAAAAATTAATAAATAAATAAATAGTCAAAATGAAACACCGTCTTGAATGTTGACTGAGAGAAGACATTCGAGTGCAAAGGGTTAACTTTGTCTTGCTAGTAGATTAGTGCATTTCTTTTAACCATTAATTCGTTAGTTTACCCTTCCTCACATACTCTACCTATATTGCACAATATTGTATGATATTAAACAGTATTCGAAATATTGTGCAATATTACTAAATATTGAGTGGTATAATGCTTCACAGTATTGTGCAGCAGACTACATTACCTGGGGAGTTAATCTTTAGGATCTTAAATTCGCCTATAGATTGCTTAATTCCCTTATTTTATTGTCTCGCTGCGTGTATGGTAAAAAAGTTCATTATTTTTGAGGGAAGACAAGAATACATACCCTGTCAAATTTTTAAAATTAATGGGGATCTAAGTCTACAGTAACGAAATTTGCTATCTCACATGTGTAATACGCCTTAACTATTTATTAGAAATCTTCCAAAATCTCTGTGCATATGTTTTCTACCTCAAATGCGGATGTTACTTAGAAAAAAAAACTTATATGTTGAATATTTAAAAATGCTAGTGAAACATACTATTTAATGAAGCGTTTTGGGGCGAAGGTTTTCTCATTACATAAACGTTTCTTGAATGGAAAAAATACTTTAAAATATGATAAGCCAAGTTAATCAAGAATACCAGTGATTCTTAGTAAACCGTTGCTGGGCATTAAGGAGAATAATGGGAATCTTTTAACATCAACAAAGAAAAGATTCGAACAATCCTGCATAAAGATGGAGGCAAAACAAAAATCTGTACTAAATTTACGATGTAAAAGGTTGCTTAATGTGAAATGAAATAAATTCTAGCTATTAAAAAAAATTACATTTGTTTCAAAAACAATAGCTGGTGTTTTAAAATACTATACCATTTATAAAATCAAATTTCTGTAAAGCAAAAGAGCATTATGTATGGTTTTGCTTTTTACAGAAAATGCACAGCTTCTATCATACGCTCTAACATTTCACTAGTACTCCTCAAAATTACCATATTATACTTGGATATCATCACTGTAAAACTGAACAGATGTCCCTCCCCCCTTCTCCAATAGTAATAAAATTGTTTTTGCCGAAAGATTTTGCAATTTCTATCCCTTAGGTTTCAAATGCTAACTATTTACATAATGACGAAGGAAATAAAAAAAACCTAAATAAGTAATAAATAATAAAAACATTGTTTATATCCCGAATTTTATGGTTTTCAGTGAAGCTAAACGAAATGGTTTGTTCCTTTCAGTTTTACGAAAAGAAATTTTTATTCTCTCTTTACTTCCATTGTTCTATGCTTATAAATGAATTCCTAATTATACTTGAATTCCCAAATGTTCCGAATTGTAATTATTTTTTTTCTTACAATATATCACTTTCTGTAACTATATATTCTTTAACCCTATAACTCAAATGTTTTAAGCCAGACGATGGAATTCAATATGTGGTTTTTACAGAATTTTTAGGTCTCTACAAAATTTTGAACAAAATACATTGTCAGGAAATAGACCTGTCTTTGTACTGTGGGACACGATAACTAAAAATACAAATCTAAATGGATAAAATTGGCGCACAGATTTAGCAATTATTCTCTATAACTTTTATCCAAATCCGTCTTAGGTTTGATCACCCTATGTAAGCTCAAAAAATCAAAAATGTAGATAACTGAAATTTGGTATGCGATGATTTTACTCAAATCGTACATTTGGGATTTTAATTGATCGTAAAAACGATGTCGAAAATGTATACTCAGTTATTTCCCAACCACTATACCAAGGAGCACAAAACTGTTTTTTTTTTTTTTGGAACTCGAAAAATAAATTTAAAAAATATTCTGAGTATTCAAGTCGTTTATGGGTTCACAATTTTTATACTGAGGGTGGAGGATAACATTTATTAGAGAATATCCAAGAAAATCAAACTTCCTTGGATACCATTTTATAATATGATTAAAATCAACCATTTTATAACCATAGCGAGGAAGAGCGGGAGGGACTACTCGCTAGCTTAAAATGCTTTTCAAACCATCATATTCAACTGAAGGTTTTAATTTTATTGTTAAAATTTGGTTCTGCATTGTTAAATTTGAATCGAGCAGAATGGATCTGTCTTCAAATAATAGTTATTATGAATGATTTTCTAATGCGTATTATCGTTTGTTGCTTTATTCATGCCGTTCACCGTATATTATTCCTTTTATTTTTTTATTTTTTTAAAGTTATTTAACAGTTTGTTTTACAAAAGGAGACAAAATATCATTGCTTTTAAAAATTGTATATAGCTTTTTATTTGTATGCATGAAAAATAATTTAATGTGTTAAATGGCAACTGCATTATTTAGAAACATACTTTAAAATTATATTTGCTTGTTAATGTGTTATTAATTTGTGGAAAATAATTTATTTTAATGTATTTGCATAATCTTTGTAATGTGAATGAACAGATTTTATAATATGATTCATTTTTCTCAATTCTTTTACACGCAGTCTTATATTCTGGACTAAGGTTTGTTTAAAATTTTTTATTACTTTTCTATATAAAAACCGTATTCTGTAGTTATTTTTTATTTCATAAATAAAATAAAATTAGAAGTTTTGGACTAACGATTAAGTTTTTAGTATAAGTCGTAACTTCTTTACTTTCTAGAAAGTTAGATAACGAAAAGATATTGCAATAAATTTGGGAACAAATATGTTGCAATGTTATTATTTCATCATGTCCTCTGAATCTAAATTTAATATAGCAGTTGAATTAAAATAAATTTGACAGTGACTACATTTTTAAACCTTATTATTTATGGATTGATTTATTTTTTCAAAAAAAGTGTTTTGCATCCCTGAAATTTTAGACATACTATATATTTTCCACGTTTGGATTTTCTATCATATAAATGTTTATAAGAATACCTTGAACATATTTGAAATTCAGAGACAAAACTTCGTCCTGAAATGTGTTTAATTAGGAATATTATGAAAGTACGTTCAGTTAACCCTATATAGTGTTATCTCACATACCCTATTGGCTCAAAATGTCTCATAACTTTGTTAGATATCTTCACAATATTGTTCAGCATTTAGAATATAGATCAACATCGTACAATATCTTGTGCTAATACAGTACTTATTGATTGACTGATTTATCTTCTGCATCTGTGTCTAATTCTGACTTGACCGAGAACCAAATCGTATTCAATTTTAATAAATATTATATAATGTTGTTGAATACAATATAATATTGCTGAACACAGTATAGTTTTTAATTGCTGTTAAGTATAGCTTAACATTATTGTACTACATTGTACTATATAGCAACGTACAAAGTAAAATATTGTGCGAATCATTAAGGTAAATTTCACAGGCCGATTATTATGATTTTCACAACAATCCAAATTCTCTTATCTCTATTATCCATACTTTTCAACCTGTATTCAATCAAGACATTGCGCTATATTTCCACAATGTTGTTTGACTTTTAAACGCCAGACAGTCTCTTGAAAATATTAACAATATTGTTGGGCCTTTTATGCTGATAGAGGTTTTCTCATCTTCATCTGCGAATGCTGAGATTATAAACGAAGCGATAAATTTCATTCCAAGAATATAGATGAATGATTGGAATAGGGGTCACATTCCGGTGTTGAGATTATGGATGTCAGAATGGATTTATTATGTATTCAAAATAATACTTTTTTTATACCTAATACATTTTTTGTCGTTGCAGAATAATCGTATTGCCACTTTTCACGGCATCCCATCGACCTTGAAGCGCTGCGACAGTTGGTCAAGCAACGGCTGGACGACACCACCGAAGAGGAAGAGACCCCACGTCCACTGAACAACACGCCCCCATCCCCCCAACTGCATGCACTAAGGCACTTACAAGACGCAGCACACATCACAGATTCGAAATTTATTTTTTATGCCTCAAAAGACATCATATCGTGCAACTATGAGGTGTCCCGCGATCATGGGACTTTTGTATTGATGATGATGTTTTAGTATATATTTATATATTTCTTTTTCTTTCCTCAAATCAATTAATACTATGCACCCAACATATGTTAGAAGTTATTCATTATTGCACTTTTGCAATACCAACTATTCACAGTTGAAGTTAAAAGTGGAAATAATTTTTATTCGTTTATACTAATTTCAATAATTCTGGTGAATTGGTTTTGATCGTTCCATTTGAAAGTCAAGAAACTGTTGTAATTCAAAACAGACGAAAATATTAATCGGTTACTAATACAATTTTGCTTTTGTTTTTTACAAGTAGTCAAACGTTTTAGAGAATCCTTGATTTTTATTTCGGTATTCCAGAAGTATTTATCCATTCAAGCAAAATTTTTCTAATACGTAGAAAGTTTGTTTTAATAATTTTTTTTTGTTAAGAATTTTTGTATAGTGTATTTCAGATGTCTCTTTCTGTTTATAAAATTGCTTAGTGATTAAAATTTCCTAAAAATGCAAGGATTTCCTAAAGGGTATGGATTTTCTAAAGGATGGGTAAATAAAATCATTTCACCATTTTGAATTCAATTATTTTATTTTTAATTTTGATCGCATTGTGCAATTATATAAACGTACCATAATTTCGAAAAAATTCCACTTTATGAAATTGAAAAATAATTTAATTAGAATATTTAGTATTTTGCTTGCTTTGAACTTTTAATGTTAAATATTTAAGAAATTTCATATCAGTACCAAATCTATGAGTAATTAAGAATTTTTACTTTGAGTTATTTAAAATATCATTTCCGACATAAAAAAAAGACTGACCACTATCGCAAGGGACACCTCGCACGTTTATTTGTATGTATTGTAAATATAATTAGGTTAGCATTTGAGATTTTGCAAAGCTTAAATTCTGACTGCATGACATGCACCGCCATCTATCGGAAAATACCACCATTTCTTACAAACTGTTTATAGTTCACAACAGTTTCGCTTATATGAATGGTTTTACACGCCATCAAATGATTCAGTTGTCTGGTCCATTTTGTTAGATCAGCAGGATGTATTTTAAAAGTGTTATTTATTATGAGTGCTACTTGTTTTATAGAAGACAATGCTGCAAAAGTTTTCGAAGTTATTCTTAATTTTATGAAAAGTATTTATGAATACATTCAACATAAATTTTGGAATAAATATTTACATAGTGATGACAATTAAAAATTTTTAGAATCAAATGTGAATAAAATTGACAATAAAATTCTAAATTTACTATTAATAATATATTGCATTTTCATTTTTTTTAAGGCGACAAAGCATATGTCTGTTTAAAATGAAGTGGCACTTTTATTCTAGTCACAAAACTGCGTTATTGTGGATATTTATCGCAGCATTTTTCGAGTTTTGTTGGTGTAATTCTATTCATTTTTGTATGTTTTTCTAGTATGCTGATAAATTAATCAAAGTTGCAAGAGAGAAAAAAGTTATCACCTGAAGATAGTATTATCACATCACTTGAATATTTATTGTATTTTTGACGCATCACTCGATGGCATAGTTTTTAATTACTTGTATAAAAGTAAATTAATAAAACAATATGTTTGAAATTTTTAAATTATGCTACAAAAAATGCATGAACTGTCTTATATTGAACGTAATATAAAGTATTTGCATTGAAGTATTATCAAAGATTGTTGTTTTGGTATTATGCATCTGATGTTTATTAATTCACTGTTGAAAAATTGTGTTATTTGTAATTACATATGACTAAGCAACATCTGAAAGTTGCAATTTTAATGTGACATTGTAAAATATTGACATTGGAGGTGTTTTTCCGTTATTAGTTAAATGCTTCAGAATTTTAACTCTAAAAAACAAAAACTTAGACATTTCTGAACAACTAAAAAAAAATTGTTAAAATGTATGAGATTCTATTTTAATTGTTACTGGATTAACTGCGTTTTGCGTACTTAAATACAAAAATAACACTGTTTCAATCTACAAAATTAGCATTCTAGAATTTTTTTTGTAGGATTTCTAGTGTATTCTAGCGTGCATTCTTTGCACAGTTGAAGGTGCTAGTGATCAATTGGTTAGAAAGCAAACAATTAGTGATTTATTGGTTAGAAAGCAAGAATTTATAAAATTAATCCCGAGACTAAATATTTAAGCTTATTCTTAAAAACACTATTAATTAAAACATTTACAAGAATAATTGCCATGCCAGTTAGTAACATGTACAAACAGTAATTCAATGAGTACAAAATAATATTTTAAATCTGTAAACACAATGTTGTAAATAATTTTTGTTTCATGGTGTTTTTTAGAAATGCAATAAAAGCTAATTAATTTTAATTTTGCAGAAGCTATGTTTTCAAAACAGATATAAAACTAATAGCTTAAGCTTTTGATACAGAAAGTAGTCAAAAGCAATTTCTAATACTTAAATTTAAAAATTCCAAAGTCACACTAGAAAATTTACAAATTTTCGAATACATGGGAAATAGCATTCATGCCCAAAAACATTTTTTACGATCTTAAAATATAGTTTTAATAACTGAAAGATATTGTAGATTGTAAATGTAGGAGTATCTGAAACTGTTTCTGAGCCTTACAATTTTCATAGAAAAAAAGTATAGGTTATATAAGTTATGAAAGTATATGTAAAAATTGCGGTGCTAATAATGCTTATCGAGCTAGTATACTGATGAATTTAATCATTTTTTTGTGATTTTTTTTTTGTTCCATAATCAACTTTTTTTTATTCTGCCGTCGATGACACACAAAAATGTTGGAGCAGCTGTAATTTTGCTGTGTGATATCATCTGGGTTAATATCTATTTGGCAGTTATTCTTTATTTTGAAGCGCGTTATTTAAAACTTGAAATATTAATATTTGATTTCTTTTAATACTTTAGGTAAACTCCATTTCAAGAATATAAATTTCTTTTATATCCATTACTTATATTCAAATTCTCAGATGCAAGTCTATTTGATTGGACATAGTGGCACACTTTGTAGATATTCTGTCTTTTCCACTCGAATTGTTTATAATTATATTTTCGTGATCACATTCTTATGTGTTTATTTAACTATTTTAATAGTATATTCCATTTAGAAAGCTAAAAAATGAATGTAATAAACTTTATTATATATTTATTGTCTTAAAGGTAATTAATGCTAGTTATTTATTGTGTGGAATCTCCTAATTATCAATTTGTTTTTTTAAAATTATTTTAATAATCAGTTTCGTTTCGAAAACTAAAAACAATGAAACGAATAATTTTATTCTGTATTTATTTTCTAATCAATAATTACTTCGAGTCGTTATATTTATTGAGTCAAATTGAATCTCTTAGTTTTCCAAACGCTCAGTAGTCCTTAGCTGAGCATTTGTGCATTTACTGAAGCATTTATGTAAAAATCCAAATCATGCCTAATGTGCATGTTTTAATGGACACTGCATTGACCTGTGCTCAGTATCTTACCAGCTCTAGGGGTTTGTTATCGATAGCTATATAACTGTAAGTGCTATCTCCTCCCAAGCATTTACGATGTAACAGGATATTCGAACATTCCATTGAAACCAAGGTTATTTGTGCTCTACT
Organism: Argiope aurantia; assembly: GCA_026543865.1. Lineage (NCBI taxonomy): Eukaryota > Metazoa > Arthropoda > Arachnida > Araneae > Araneidae > Argiope > Argiope aurantia. The sequence continues at coordinate 12,708 of JAPMOR010039171.1, read as the reverse complement.
TCTCATTATCCTGAGGAATATATTCATATTGTATTGTTAATACTTTTAAGAGAGCCTCTTGTGATATTTAAATTTCTGTAACTATGCTTCTTTGTTTGAATAAAGTTTGCACTACTAGTTTATGAAAGCGTTTGTGTTATTCCTTAATTCGATTTTATTTCCTTTCTTTAAAGGCTAATTTTTCCTCTAATGATGACATTATGAATGGATAATGCCCGAACGTATTGTAGCAATATCTTCACAATATTGGTCGACATTCAGAATATCTAACAATCCTTATGAACACAAAATGGCCAACATTATTACGATATAGTCCAATATATTCAGAATTTCGCAGAGCATTGTGGTGAATGTCCTACGAGCATTTTGGATATATTATACCCTTTGCCAATAAGGAAAATACACGAGTAATAACATGAAAATCAATGAACTAAACAGAATCGGCCGGCATTGGATTTTCATTCGGTCAAAGTTATTAATAGTTACATAAGTTCACTGGATTGAAGGTCAGTTAAAAATATTTTTAGCTTTGTTACCACATTAATGAGCTGTAAAAAATACAAATTGCTGGGTTATTAAATATCAGAACTTCGATGCATGATGGCAGTTATTTAATAACGGTAATTTGAGATATAAGTCATTACTTTTAAAAATATATGTTAGAATAACAATAATTGGTTGTCATATTTCACCTTTACAGCTCTTGTAAAATTCTTTAATGGAAAGAAAGGAAATTGTTAATAATCTAGTAGCTTATAGCTATTTTTCTAAAAATTTTATTTTTAAATAAATTATATAAAGATAATTAATCAAACATATGCATTGTCACAAAATTACCTAAAGGAGAAAAAAAACATAAATCATTAATGCATTAAGTTAAAAATGTCTCAAAATATCGAACTAAATTGACTTCCCCCCCCCAAAAAAAATAAGAGGGCCTTTATGATACGCATTGCTGGCGCCACAAAATGCTTAAATGTGCCAAAGAATCCAAAAATGATAAGATTGTATATATTTATGAAAATGCTCGAAACGGATATCATTTCAGGAAGAAAAAAAAGCAGAGATTATTCCAGTTAGATCGTTAAAAAGTTTGGAAGTCACAGAGCCTTTAGTCCATCCCAAGCTAGGATTCAACTATTCACTAAGCCTGGAATAGGTTAGTTAATTTTTGGATGGGGGCTTGTGGAATCCTGACCAAATTATCTCAAACCATCGGTCTCAATTTTTTGCTGGCATTTGGGATGCTAGCAGTTGTTTTCTCATCGTGTCCCATATATGCTCTAATAAAGATGGCATGTAACCTTTGAAACAGCAGGACATATGGCCAGGTAAGATTGATAATAAATCATAATGAAGGCATGCTGTGTGCGGTTGGCACTATATAAAGATAGACATATTATAAAACAGAGGGTAACTCAACAGACCGCAGAATTTCACATGTGTACCATTGGTCTGGAATATATCACAAATGACATCTAAGAAAATCCGATTTTGAAAAGAATTGCCACTTCCACACGACAGGATATTCTAGGGCCTATGTTGTTTCCTAAACAAGGAAGGGATTCCTGCGTTGCTTTGGATAGTTTCAGATAAGCCTGTGTTAGTTATCAAGACATATTTGGAAGAGGTACTAGTAATTACCCATTTTTCTATGGTGCTTTATCCACTACATCAGCGTTGTTTCAAACTAAACGATCACGACACCACAGCAATCTGAATCGTAGTATTCAAAGTAGTAACGGTTGGCATCATTGTGGTAAATTCAAATTGTCAGGAAGGAATTGCCAATCAAAGTAAGTCACTAGGGATTGTAATACCGGTATACCGAATACTGGTATTTTGAGCCATTTGTACAATTTTGTAATACCGGTATTCACAAGTTTAAATACCGGTTTTTCGGTATTTACTAGAAATTTTTTAAATTGTCTCCACTATATGTTTAGGAATCGCCAACGTAGCAAAACAGTATACTTTTTTCTTTTTATGTCTCCCTAACGGGAGAAATTAATTAGCTAATGAATGGCTTAATTAATTGCTTAAATCTAAATTTGCGAAACATGGATTATCCCTGAAAGAAGATATTGTATCCATAACGACTGATGGAGCAACAGTTATGAAAAAAGTTGGAAAGTTGATAGGTGCAAATCAGAAATTGTGTTATGCTCATGGAATTCAATTAGGAGTAATAGATGCATTATACCAAAAAATAAAGAACAGAAGAATCCAAATACTGTGGATATAGAAACTTTGGATTCCAACTTTGAAGAGAGTAAGAGTGTGAGTGATATTGACAATGAAGATAATGACAATGTAATTGTTGAAGATGATATTGCTAATGAGGATGAAATATTAACCCATCAAGAATTACTTCTTATAATTTATAAAGTTCAAAAAAATTGTTAAGATATTTAAACGTTCCCCTATAAAAAATGGCATATTACCAAAATATATACTAACTGAAAGTAAAACAGAATACATGTTAATATTAAGTTCTAAAACACGTTGGAACTCCTAATGATGGAACGATTTTTGAAACTGAGAAATCCAATCCAAAAATCAATAATCGACTTAAACCTGCAAATTAATTTTTCAGATAGTAAATTCGACTTAATATCCAGAACTGTATCAGATCTACTTCCAATAAAACTGACTATTGAGGCATTATATCGGAGAGATTCTAATTTATTAACAGCTAATACAACAATAAATTTCATATTGCAGTCACTGAAAGAACAGCACACATCACTATCTAAAGAATTATATATTATAATGAAAAATCGCACAGAAGAAAGGCATACTGAAATAAAAAATGTATTATGGTATTTACATAATTACAATGATTTTAAAAATTAAAATGAAAAAGAAGAAAAGAAAATAACCAATTCAAATCTGATTAAGTTTATAGTAAATTTTCTCATAATTTTTTACCCACAAACCTATCCACATTCAGAAGGATCCGGTTCAGTTATCGAAGATTATGATGATACTAATGTCGATAGTGAAAAGGAATTATCTTGAACAAATAATAGAATTCGCGATAAATAAAAAAAATTCAAAGGACCAAAATACAATACAGAAATCAGCTATATCCAAAATCATCCGACGAGAAATCGATTTATTTGAAGATGAGGGATTTAGTGGTAAATACGTGGAAAAAGTATATCGCGCATTGCTAACAGTACTGCCAACTAGCGTTGATGCCGAAAGAGCGTTTTCGACAGCTGGTCATTTTTGCACAAAATTACTTTTCAGGCTTAATGACAGTACAATTGATGCATTCTGTCTTTTAAGATCACTTTTCAAAAATTTGTTATAGTACCACAGACTGAATAATGATATTTGCACTTTTTTGGGATTTAAATAAGAAAGATGTTCCTTTACATTTTTGTGATTCTTTATATACTGTTATAATTTATAGGTTACAAATTATTTTTGTGATATTTACACTCTCTAATAAAACTGGCAAATAAAAAAAAGAAACTCCTGTGTTTTCTTTCTTTCTCTAAAATTTCTAATACCGGTATTTAAACCGGTATCCCTGTATTAAGATCTAAAAAATACCGAATACCGGTATTGAAATTTTGGTCCGATATTGCAATCTCTATAAGTCACTATCTACGAGACCAAGATTTTTGTGTGTGTGTGGCAATTTCAGGATAACCTAGTTTGACATTTTCATTTGTTTGGAAATGCCATAAACCCGTAGATATACAAACCAAAATCAAGCATTATTTCAATAACACAGCATTTTTCTTATTCTTCTGGCAGAGAACCGCCACATGGCAACAACCTCGGCAACTTTGAGTGTTTAGAACGTTTTGATTTTTTTGCTATTTATTTTGTTAAAATTATTTTTAGATTCAAATTTTATATTTAAGATATTGAAATCAACTCTCTTGTAGGTGATAATTAATGTTTTATTATTTCAGTCTGCAACTGTATTTGTTATTTGAAAACTGCTTTTAGGAATGTTAAATTAAAACCAATTTAAAAAAGAGCCCTGTTTTAGAAATATGGAATGGGAAAGAGGCTTCGAAAATCGCCTTACCTAAGGGTCTTCGCATTTTATGGCTCTGTCAATGATTTTCTTCGTAACTGCTTAGTGGTCACATATCAGGTAGTTGAATCTAGTGCTGTGACATTTGGATTTTGTTCAGATTAATGTGACAGCCGATAAGGAATTAGCTTTATATCTCCATTCTGCTTTATATCTCCATTCAGATCACCCATTACCATTCTGGAGATAAAATCTGTCGTTCCTATACTCTGGTTAATATCGTCTAAAAGCCATATCAACGAATATTGAAAAATTCTTCCATAGGCCCATCCAAATTCTTTCAGTGTAATGGCCCAACCACTTTCACAAAGAGATAATTATATAAGCACAGTACCATTGCAATAGTATTACAGTTAAGATAAGTAATATCCAGTCGAAATCCTGCAAATTTTATCCAATAATTCAAAAATAGGTTTCTGACAAATTTTGTCCAATAATTCAAAAATAGGTTTCTGACAAATTTTATCCAATAATTC
>JAPMOR010039167.1:0-10749 GCA_026543865.1 Argiope aurantia | reverse complement strand
TTTTGGCTGGCTAAAATAAATGATGAGAATCATATTAATAATTTTAAAAACAGTTGCTGGTTAATTCCCAGGAGAAAAACAACAACATACTTTTAATTAGAAAATATTGATAATTACTGAAATTCCTTCAAATCAGAAATATATTACTTCATTTTCTAGCTTATTTACTGTCAGATTTAACTATACATAATCCAATGTACCACAAACGACATTTAAATGCAATATTTAAACGTGCTACATAAAAAAATAATATGAAAATAATAAAAAAAGCGTTAGAAATTTAAAAATATGAATATAATTTTTAAATAATTCTCTTTTAATAATATGGTCACTTACAGTTAACAAAAACATTTTCAAACATTTCTCTATCTGACATTCAGCATAGTCAAGACTGTTTCGCATTTCTGAAAGTTTATCAGCAATTTTTGTTCAGTTGTATGTAACTAAAATTAAAAAAAAAAAAGTTTTCAGAGATTCAATTAAATAACTTAGTAGGAATGTTGCTTTTTTCAAAATAGAAATTATGATTACTCCTACATAACCATGCATTGAAGAAAAATAGTTGTAAAATATATTGTTACACAAATGCTAATACACATTAAAAAGCATTCATAAAAAGAATTTTATGAAAGCAGTGACCAACTTAATTTTATAATTCAGATTTATGGCTGCTAAAACTTACTTAGCTTGTTCTTGATCGCTTTCTCACAAGAGCATATTTAACTTCAAATTCTATTGGATATGTAATATTTACTACTGTACTAAAAACCTTATACTATTCTGCTTTTTGTGCAATGCATCTCTTTTCATTTTCAGTAATCTCAACAAAAATGGGAACTTGAAAAACGTAAGTGTTAAAATTTCAACTTATACAAAAAATTTCTCATTCATTTCTCATTCATAATTTCACTAACATTGATCCTTATACATACATTAATTTATTACATTAAGGTGTAACAGGATTTAAAAATGGATATACTTTCTAAAAATTACAACGCTATAACTTCCGAAAAAATTACAGCACAAAATCGATTTTTGCATTAAGATAAAACTCAAAAAATTATCTTTTTAATGATATCAATGCTTTAATCTACAAATTAAGTTTCGATGTTTAACGAGTTTTTAAAGAAATATTTTAACTATATTTTTCAACAATGTATTTCGCACAAAATAAAAATAAAATTTAATCTCCACGAGCACGTCAATGGGAAAAAAATAACTTTTATCAACCTTTTGCCATCACATTGACAGAGGTTCAAATTAAAAAATCAATCAATTATTATTGTAAATTAAATATATAATAGTGTAAGTTTCAGAAAGTGTCTGTATGAAGCGAAAAAATTTGAAATATATTTTCAAAAAAGTAAATGGAGGAAAAGATTTCTATGACCTTTTACAATATCTATATTATTAATTAAATCAAACAATTAAATTTAAGACAGACATGATTTAATATATCTATTAGATAATAATTGTAATCAGCGCCAATCAGTTAATTTTAAGCAGGGGCATGCATCTACTAACAAAATGGTCTAAATGAACTAAACAATTCTATTTTATGTTACTTGAGTCAATAAATGCTCCGATGAATTAAGAATTTTAAATTTTTACATAGGTCCTTTACATTACCCTTTGTAATTCTTTTACATGTTTGCCCTTTTACATTAGCCTTTGAATCATATTTAATAAATTTTTCAATATTTTAATCTTTAGCACTCCGATCTCTCCTCTCAGGAATTATTCAAGGCAGTGCATCATTTTAGCTTTTTATTTAATTATTTTATTAAATTTTGACTGGTAAAAATACTTAAGAGTGGTAAAAATATGTAGATTAATTTTCTGGAAAAATTTATATATATTAATTTTTTTGAACAATGAACGAGTTCTCTTATTCGGCAAATATTTAAGCATCTAATTACTTTTCGGAGCGCTAAGGGTTAAATAAAAATCTTTGAACTTCAATCAACTAAATCATTCACTAAAACGAAATAATTTATGAAATTTGAAAATCACTCTTCTATAAAAAGTGGCGATTTTAGAACATTTCATAGTCCGTTTCAAAGAACATACGCCAATCTTTTACGAGGATTTCTCAACAGTGATTGGCTTATGATTATCAAAATATTGATTGTTCTAATATTGATATGTAAAAACTGACAGATTTGATTGCAGAAGATAGAAAATATATTTATTGAAGAGTTAAGAGTTGAAGTGTCAAGAGTATTTCTCAGAATATGACTCCTTAGGACAAAGGACTGTGTAAAATTTAAACTTCATAATTTTTTCATAAGAACATTTATTGACAAATAAAATATTTTCATTTGCATCATTTAAATGTTTTGAAAGTAAAAATAAAAATTGAATTTTACGATGAATTAGAGAAATTTTTGTTGAGTAATTCTTTAAGATATTGTATAAATTACAAAAATTATTCTGCATTGCATATAAAACTTCAATGCTGAGCGACTCTGTATTCAATTTTCATATTCAAAAAAAGATGTGCTTGGTTTCATTGAAAAATGTTTTTATATTAATTGCAGTTTAACATTTCCACTCTAATTTAACGTGCAAAATTTATGAGCTCTGACCGAAATTAGTAAGTAATACAATGAACAGAACTGTTTAAGGCCTACATAATAGTATGACTGAATTATATAACTATCAAAATCTGAAACTTTGATAGCTAAATATTTTGCAGAAAAAGCTATTAAGAGATCAAGTTGCATAAAATATATAACTGAAAATTTTAGAGATCTTTTATATTGGCGAATTGCTGGTCACCAAAGGCGGCTAGTTTCTTAATAAAGATTTTGCTTAGAGAACTATTGTAATATATATACACAAGCATACATTTTTTCCCTTTTATGAGTATAGATAATAGCGATTTTCAAGAAAATTCATTCAGAAATATGAGAGTGTTCAAATATTAGTAAATAAAAGAGCTATAGATTCTCTTATATCTTACTTCTTTTTAAATGAATTTAATTCTGCTACTTATTTTTCTGATAAAAACAGTCTTACTTTTCTACTAATAATAGAATTAATTATCATTTATTGGAAGATATATGAATAAGATGTATGTATGTACAAGATCTCATAAATGCAAGATCAAATAAAATTTTTACAAAAAAAAATACAGACAAAATGGCATCGATTTCTGAATTATATATATGTATTTAAAAAATGCAGTTATGAAAATATCCAGAGAAAACATTATTATTGTGTTTTCTGATTTTTTTTTCTGGCCCTTCACTTGAAAATAATATTTGTGATTTTTATTTATTTTTGTATTTCCACCCTTTATTTAATTTCCAAAATGGAAATTTTTTAGCTTTGATTCCTTTGGAGTAATATTTTCACAGGATGCTGTGTATTTTACTTCTGCAATACCATTATCACCAATTAGCCCGACCCGAACTGGGTTTGCGAATAAACCGTCACCCCTCTAAATGCGCGCCAAGTTTTCTTGCCTTGGGTCCAAATCCCAGTAAACCTACAATGCAACAGGGGTAGCGAATAATTTATTGAGCGCAAATGCCCCATTCTCCAATGAAATAAGAATGCAAGGGAAATATGGTGCAGATACTCATATTGCCCTTCAACTCCAAAACTGTACCCCCTTAAGAATATTTCTTTGTTTGGTAGTAGGAGGTTAATGTTCTTTGTGGATACAAAAAGAAGGGGGGAAAAATCTTCCACATCTTCTAGTTTTTTTTTTTTTTTTTTTTTTTTTTTTTAATATTGTGTGCTATCGAGACTGCCCAAAACAGTTGTCGGGAGTTTTGTAACTGAAATGTGTGTTAAAAGGGTTCTAAATATGAGAAATATTTGAAAATAAAGATTTGTAAACTTCATCCGCAATCTTTTGTTTATACTTCGAGACACATTTTTTTATGTCACCCCCCCCCCCTTCCCTTTGCTATTTTTTTTTTAGTTATGGAATGAGGGTTTTTCAATCGACGGCAACCGAGGGAGTTAAGCTGTCACGGGGTCTCCGAGATTTCTTTTTCTTCTATGGACCTGGAACAGCAGAAAAGGGGAAATGACTAAGTGATGGTTGCTTTTCGATCCTTTTTCGCTCAGTTTCTTCCACTCTGTGCAAAATAGCTTTAAATTTAAAAGTAATTAATAGCATCGTTATACTTACTTTAGTTGTTGATAATTTTATATAGAGCTATTAAAGTTAATTATACATGAACAGAATAGACACATAAAATGTTTGAAATATATATTAATTAATTTTAAGCTCTGATATTTGGCATAAAAAATAATTTTAGAGAATAATTATTAAACTGTTTAAGAGGGTATTTATTTCTTTTTTAAAAATATTTTAATGGGTAATTTTTAAACCCTATTTGAAAGTAAAAAATTTATAAAAATCATTGAACTTTAATGTGAAATGGCCAGAACCACGTCAGCCATCCGATTGTTTAAAAATCAGAGTTCCCCAAGAAGCACCACGAGGAGGTATGGTTAGACTTTGCCTCTCGATTTTTTTTTATTTTTTATTTATTTATTTATTATTATTATTATTCAACGATTTAAATTTTATTATTAATATTAATACTTTGTTTCCATGAATACAACTAAGATGCACTGTGATATCCAGTTTTCTTTTTTTGCCTTTACTTAACTTTGCATAACTATTTTTGAGTTTGAAATATTTATTTAAAAATATATTAATAAAAACAGTTATAAATTTTTGACTGTGCTCTTCTTTTGTTCGCTGGCATTGTACAGCATATGCCTGCAATATTTAAATCTGGAATATTACTTAATATTATTTTTTTAATGCTGATATTTTCTGAGCGGAGAAGACTTTCATTGTCTGTTAAAATAAATTAAAAAATTTTGAAATATACTACAGATATTTAAACGGTGCTTTCATCTGGATATGTCAACTTTCCTTTGTCAATATCAAGCAAATATTCTTTATCAACAGCGTTTGTCATTTCAAAAGTCAATTCTTTTCCCACTGATTATAATTTTATACAGTCACTGCATTGCAAATAAGGTTTCAGTTTGTAAACCGCATATCCAGAAAGATAAATATACAAAGGAATCAACTCTTCTTCTTCATCCGTAAAATTATTGAAATCTACATCTTTTATTTTGATTTCGAAGATTGATTTATTTTGATTCTTTTTCTGAAAAAGTCACAAAAAAATTCTTTCAAATGAAAAGAGCCATATATTTTTTAAAACAGTTTTAACAAGATATTGATTGTTAATTTTTTTTCTACTTGTAAAGTAGGAGTAAAATCTTTTCTAGGTATTTTTCGGAGCCATTGTTCCTTAAATTTACATCATTAGTGAATTTAAGTATTCTTAGATTTTCTAAAGTAGGAGAATAATTCGATTTGCAACTTCGTACTCAGCAGACTGACGGTATTGTTATTTTTAAAGAATAATAATAAAAAATATCAAATTATGTATTCCATTGAGCAAAAATAGTCTAAATTTAATTTTAAAAAATTTCACATTTTCAAAGGGATAGGTTCCAAATAGTTGTGATATTTTTATAAAATAATGCTCTAATTTTCTAACATTTAATGATAATTTTATTTATCTGAAATAATAATATTATATTTTCTGAACTTAGAAGCTATCAATTTGTTTACAATTATTTTAAAAAGTAAAATATTTCCTGCGAAAAAAGTTTAAAAAAAAAACTAAACTCAAAAAATTTGGAAAAGAAACAAAAAATTGGTTTTCTGTAATGTCAAAAAAATATTTTATCAGCAAACAAAATAATTATGTTATTAGTATTACACAAATTGAATTATATGAGTCGTTTAGCCACTCGTGTTTACACTCTGCAATAAGGTGTGTTTCAAAATTTTAGGGACACCATATAAAAACATAAAATCGGAATAATTTTTACCTAATATCTGTAAAAACTTCTTTGAAAAACATGAAAAATTAAATATAATAAAAAAATCTAAAATAATTAAATAAATATCAATGCTAATAAAAGAAGAAAATAGAAAAAAATGCCAAATTTATGTTTCAAATTTTTAGGGACAGCTAGATGGGATGGTATATAAATTCAAGTTAAATCTTTATTATTGCTCATTTTCATTTACTACCAGTGGTTTTAATAATTTAAAAAGCTTATATTGAAAACGTCCACATTAGTACTTAATTTTTTGCCGAAGAAATATGGCTAAAGGTAAATGGTTATCAGATCTTGAAAAAGGCCAAATAAAAGCTTATTACAACGAAAAAAAGTCTTTGAGAAATATTGCAGCCCTCATAAAACGTTCAAAATGTGCTGTGGAAAATTATGTGAAGCAGTTAAATGGGAATCACATGGGAAGCAGTTAATTGCCATTCAAAAGCGTGGATTTAAGCCAAAGCTCGATTCACGTACCCACAGGAGAATTATTCATAAATGTGTAAATGGAAAATCATCAGTACGAAAAGTAACAAAAGAATTGAAACTGGGATGTTCTTACACTACTGTTTGGAGGTCAATCAAGAGCAATAAAAACATGAAATATGCGAAAAAGGCTTGCAAACCACCACTTGCCAAACAACACAAATTACAACGTTTATCCTGGGCAAAGGAATACATGCATTTCAAAGATGAGTGGATAGAAGTGATGTTCAGTGACGAGAGGAAGTTTAATCTAGATGGGCCAGACGGTTGGAGATATTACTGGCATGATCAAAGAAAAGAGCCAGAGATTTTCTCCAAAAAGCAAATGGGCGGTGGATTTGTTATGATTTGGGGAGCTTTTAGCTTCAATGATACGTGCGAACTGGTATTTGTGAATGAAAGAATGGATTCTGATCGATACCAAGAAATGTTACAAACACATTTACTTAATGCAGGACCTGAAATATGTGGTCCAAATTGGACTTTTCAACAGGATAATGCATCTATCCACAGCTCAAAATCAACAAAAAAGTGGTTTAGAGATAACAATGTGAAAGTTATGGATTGGCCAGCTAGAAGCCCCGATCTAAACCCCATTGAAAATCTATGGGGTCTTTTGGCAAGAGTAGTTTATGAATGTGGGCGTCAATTTCATTCTAAAATGCAACTTAAACAAGCTATAATGGATGCTTGGTATTCTCTGGATCCAACACTTCTTCAGAACCTAATATATTCCATGCCAAACGGAATATATGATGTCATCAGAAAAAATGGTGCTAATATTGGACGTTAAAAAAGTTTAATTAGAAGTTTTGAAGCTTTTAATTCCACTGTCCCTAAAAATTTGAAACACAAAATTTGTGCTACTCTTTTGTTTAGTTATTTCAAAGTTGAAATTTATTTGTTTAATCTAAATTATATTACAATATTTATTTTGGCTATTTATCTAACTTGTTTCAGAAATGAATGTCAAATATTTATTATTTACGCTTTTATTTTCATTTTTACTGGTGTCCCTAAAAAATTGAAACACACCTTAAATAAAGAAAGTCTAATGCTAAGAGACAAGAAAGGATTTTAGGCTTAATGTATATTTCACATTAGAACTTATAACTCGAAAAAGGAACTGCTATTAAAGAAAATTAATAACTCACATGATAATCAAGTGTGATTGTGATATGGTACTTCGTTTTAGTAATCCCGAGACAATATCCTAGAATTTTAATGCAAAAAAAAAAAGGGCTCAAAAATCTTTACAATCACAAACGAACGGACGCTAGGAACAATGGACATTCAGTTGACGAAAGCTGAAGACAGTCCATCGCTTAGTTAAAACCGGTAATGGCGGAAACGGTCACTTTTCCAATCCCATAAATTACTGTCTTCGTTCTCGGGGGCCCCGGGTAAGCGCAGAGGCTGGGAATGGACAAATGGTCAGAGACGATGGCTGCCTTCCCTTGGGTTCCGTGATGGGCGGTGCCGTCGGGCCTGCGAATCCGTCAATGTCGCATAGCAAAAAAAAAAAAAAAAAAAAAAAAAAAAATTAAATAATGTTTTTTTTTAGTGGGCATTAAATATTACCAAATCAAATATACTTCATCACATTTTGATACATTTTTTTTATTATTAAACGAGTTTCTGAATCTAAAGACACTTTTCACTGTGTATTACCATTTCTTGTACAAAAAGCCATAGCAGCGACCGTTGGTGATGTTGCAGGAATACATAAAACGCGTTCTTTGATTTGCTTATAGAAATTAATCCTAAGAAGCAAACCCAGCAAGTGACCAAACTAAAAGCTTTAGCTACAATAGCTGTTACTGTTTCCCCTCACTTGTCATTAAATTACTGGAAAGGTGTCATAACCTGTGGAGAGCTATACAATGTTCCACTTGAGGAAATATCTAAATAATTGTAACACCAAGGAGTAACTCATGTCCACCGCATAACCATTCGGCGGGATGGGCAAATCATTAATAAGAAACATCTCATCCTCACTTTCCATTCACCTAAACTGTCTTATTTTATATATGCCGGCTATATTAAACTACCTATCCGAGCATATATACTCAATTCCTTGAGATTTTTCCGTTGCAAACGCTTCGACCACTTCAAAGCTAATTGCCGTGGACAGTAACTTGTGCCCGATGTGCCGAAAAAAGATCATCAAACTAGAGGTGCCCTGCGCCGGAAAAGTGCGTCAATAGTGGGGATGATCATGCTTCCTTTTCGCGACTATACAAACGTTGGATACTCGAAAAACAAATAACCGCTCTTAAATTCAAAGAAAACGTTACCTATCCTGAACATTCCGTTTGGGGCCACCTCGAAAAGAGGATGAGATGCTTCCGGTATGGTGGTTGAATCTCACCACACTGGAGGGTACATGAATAGGAAGAGGTTCTGGCTCCTCCCATCTATGACGGGACGTACTTTCTTCTGGAAGGGTTTTATCGTGGCCAGTGATGGCCCTTTAGACTCAACCACAGTTCCCGACAATGTTGCTGTTGCGAAGGTCCGGTTATTCAGTTTTCTTTATTTGTGTGCCTTCGGACAGGTCGGAGAGTCAGTGGTATGACTTACCTACCCTGAAGCTAGAGGTAAAATACTAGCTCAAACACTTGCGCCTGGGTTTAATTTAGGCCTCTGAGGTACAGAAACTGTTTTTTGTAAACTGTTCTTGTCCAAATTATGTAAAATCTGTCACTCAAATAAAAAAAATTTGAAAAGTCAACTGATTCAGAAAAAAAGAATTCCACAAACAATGAGATTGAAACCCTGAAACCTGACAAACCTAAAAGAAATAAATCAAAATCTGGAAAGCATTTGAAACTACAATTCTCAAAACGTGGCATTTCTCCACGGGATGTTAGACTGAAACTCAGAAAATCAACTTTGCACAATTCGGTAGCTTTGGGACTTACAAATCAGGGTGTTGTTCACAGAGAATTTTTTTATCCATATTTTTAACGTCCATTTTTGGTGGCCCACCCAAAAGTTCCGACCTAATCGCACTTCATCCATCTGAAAGAGGAGGATGAATTTAAAATAAGTTGCGATATTTCGCAACTTCCAACACTGTTTCTAATTCTTCACCTGAAACAAGAGTTTCTTAATGGGTACCTTAATTTCATGGTATTGTAGCGCCCTTCGATCCAAATTGAATGGCATTAAAACGATTCTTAACAACTTTCTTCCTTTGTGTTTTGGTGTTCAGGATATCTTCTCGAAACCTAACATTCCCATCAAATTACGCGGTTATAACTATGCTCATACAGAAGAGACACAGCATCTCATCCTTCTGGTTATGTCTGTATTTTCATTTCGAATTTATTTCCGAACACAGCTCTCCCATTACACACTTGTCTGCAGGCTGTGCTGTGCAAGTTCATATACGAACACTGGGCACAGTCTGTAGTATCTACTTGTCACTTCATAATGCCATTCAAGAAAAGGATCTTGACGATTTAGTGGACCAGCTTCCTAAGCCTTTTATTATTCTCGGAGATTTCAACGGACATAGTACTTTTGGGGTTCGGATAGTACAAACTCTCGTGGGCGGCATATTGGGCAGTTTATTTCTATTAACTGTCTCTGTTTGCTCAATAATGATGAGAAGATATACTTCCATTAACCTACCCGTAACTTCCATACTCTTCATCTAGCCATGTGCTCTCCTGAACTCCTGTCATCGTTGATCTTTGCAGTCAGCAAAGATCTACATAATAGTGATGATTTCCCTATTATTGTCTCCCATGCTGATAGCGGCAGGGCGACTCTCTGTCCTCTGCGTTTTCTATTTCAGCGGGCAGATTGGGATACTTTCACGCAATTGACAGACATCCCCGAGAACATGGTCAGTACTTACGACATCAATGAAGCAGTGCAAATTGTCGTTGACACCATATTAAACGCCATAAATGCTACCATTCCAAAGACTACCCAAGAATTCAGAAAATTTCGCAGACCGTGGTGGAATGAAGTTTGTCGCGACAGTCACAAGTAGCAGAAAAAATTACGGAGCATCTTTTGGAGGTACCCGACAACTGAAACTCTCGTTGCTTTTAAAAGAGCCAAAGCACTGGATTAAATTCATATCATTTATTACATTTTCGACTTCCAGCAAACGTGGAAAAAAGTGAAGGCTGCTTAAGGTATTTATTGTGAATCTTTCATTTCTGTTTTAAATACAATAAATGCGATACATTCTGCCTCATTAGATATAGCCAATATTCTTGGCCAATTGGTTTGGTTTGGTTTGGTTTTATTTGGTTTATTGGCGCAAGAGCCATATCTGGCTATACTGCGCCAATCGAATGGCAAAAATGTAGAACATTTAAAAAAAACTCATTTATCAAATTATAAACT
>JAPMOR010039160.1:0-12960 GCA_026543865.1 Argiope aurantia | reverse complement strand
CTAACCATCTGAAGAATGGGCCATCTAACTCAAATGTTAAATATTCATTTCTTTAGAACTTATTACTGAAGATAGAAAAATAAATCAAATCGCTGAATTAGCACTTCTTTCAGACGAACAACATTTATATTTTTTGTTACTTACAATTACTTAGAAGTTAGGGTTTAAAAAGAGATTTTCAACTCTTAATTTTATCTGTTTTTAACATCAACAATTTAAGTTGCCAGTTTTCAAAAAAAAATTAATAAAACTTCTACCGTTATTTCAACCGTTGTTTAAATTCATGTGATCTAAAGATTGAAAGCTTGAATAAAACTTATAAAATAAAAATAGAGGTAGTGAAATATTTTATGGCCACATTATTAAAAATGATCAGCATATAAATTTTCAAAAGCTGCTTGTCTTTTAAATTTTTTTCAAGTATTTTATAATGACAATTTTCTTGGAAGTGAAAATAAGGGGATGTTCACATTATTTCTCCGATAAAACAGGAAAATGGTGGGACAAAGTAGAAAAGTTAACATCCCTGGAGCTTTTGTTAAATTGGCGGTCCTTTTTTTTGAAGTCTGCTGAGAGTATGCTTTATTAAAAAAAAGACAACCATTAAATTTTTTATCTAGCTTTGGCTACTTTAATTAACTATATAGAACCGATTAATCTGCAAAATAGATAGCCAAATATATAATGCTAATCTATTGGCTATGTCCGGAAATGACAAGTGTCTAATACAGAAATGCCGAAGTATATTTTTAAAAAATTGACGATATATTCATTTACTCCAATTAATAGTTAAGTTTGAAATATTCAAAAGTTTAATGGAATATGATTCCATCCTTAATTAAGAAAGGCAGACGGTTTTCCCCTCCAATGTAATTGACGGAAAAAAAAAAAGACAAATTTGTATTTTCTGTCATGAAACGGTGTTCTCTGCATGTACTTGAAATAATTTTTATAAATGATAGTTAATTTCTTCAAAAATGTTTAAAATGCCGAGATAAATATTTATTTCTTCCCGGCTGATACAGATCTTTTGTATTTGCTTTAATACTTCAAGGCTTTTCAACAAACAGACTTTCTTACAAGCCTACATTTGAACATTATTATTATAATATTTGCTACATTAATATTATTTATTTTGAAATAAATACTGAATTCGGCCATGACAATAAAATCATTTTCTATGATTGCCTTCAAAACGTTATATTTCATTGTTTTACTTCATGATGACCTCCACATTGAACCCGTTCCGGAATTTATTTAAAAATATATCAATTAAGCTCTTCGAAAAATTATCCCAGAGTCGCAACGAGTTTATTCAACTACCAGCATTTGATCCCACTGTGCCAAGTTCTAATAAATGGCCTGCAGCTACAATTGACGATATTTACGTTAATTTTCAGTCTGTAAAAAGACTGAGAATTTTTTAATTCTCTTATGAATGAAGTGTATTAAAATCCCTGAATCTTTTCCTGTTTCGACTTTAGATAGCTACGATGATTTACACGAGTGAAATTTCTCGCAGCATTGAAGCATTTGAACTGGATCTATCGTGAAAATATTCATTTCGGGCACTTTTTTTCCCAACCGAATGAAAGCAAGCTGTAACATAGAACTACTATTGTATTCATAAGATCGTAAACGAAATTCTTTTCATATATGCCATAGCATTTAAATGTATGCGAATTTAAAAAAAAATAACTAATAAAATCTGTTAATTCTGTCCCCATAGTAAAAGGCACGTGCTTTGCAATTTCATTAAGGTTCTCTATTCCCCCCATAAATAATAAAAATTTTATTTTCTATTAATAATTATATCATAAAAATATTGAATTTGGAATATAAGTTTTCTACCTTTTCCTCCAGCGTGTCGACACGATATTTTTTTAAATGTCTGTATGATTTGCGAACAGATGTTTCAGTCTTACTTTGCAAAGGAAAGGACTGAATTACTATTGTTTCATATACGTGAGCTTTCTCTGATAGTTCTATCAAAATATCTATTGCAAAGTATGCGAAAGATTTGATTCTCACATATCTTATTAGTTTACGCGATGTATTTTACTTCACCGAATTGTCATTTCCCCAACAAAATATACCATTACCTTCAAATCTGGGCCTGGAAAGGCAAACGCCTGGTTTACCTTTTTGTCTTATAACGCATTCCGCATTGAGGGTGTTGTACCAGCATTCAGTAATGCACAAACAGAAACTAACTTCAAATTACTAAAATACGCTGAACCATCAGATTCTTTTGACTCGTAAAATAAGATAGGATATTTTATCACAAGTGAACACGTTTAAATTAAGGGTAAATAATATCTCAATTACTTCAAAGATACACATTATTTACAAGTAAGAATTAGAAGTTGTAGTTGTTCTTTTTTGCAGAAAAAGTGGAAGTGCTTTTCGCGACTGAGGGAACACTGTGAGTGTCTTTGGCACTCAGATAGAATCATTGCTGTGATGTCTCTTTCTTGGAGGGGTGGTAGAGTTGTCTTTTTATCGAGTCCCTTCGGGGCTTAAGATATTTTAATGCTTCCTTTTTTTCGAGATCTTCATCTTCTTTCTTTTAGGCTTGCTTCTGTACAGACGCGACAGGACAATCTGACTGTCTTGTTTCGAAAAACTAAAGGTTCATTCACTCAGATGAGTTTCTTCACTTGCTGCCTCTCGTTGAAAACCGATATCTGCATCATAATCTAAGCCGCCGAGGTAATCGTTCTGTTTAGGTATAGAAATGATTTCAGGCTCGTTTTCAAAGCTGTCTTTCTCACTTAAGTTATGCACTTTACGTTTGGCGGTCGTTGAAAAATAATAATCTTGTTCTGTTGCCGGGGTTTCATCGACTGCTCGCATGTTCGGATATCGAATAATAAAGGAAAGCGGCGGTGCTTCTTTTGAAAAAAAAATCAGTTATTAATTTGATGTCTGTCTGTTGACTAACCACGGCTACAGAGAAATTACCAGGTCTCTCAAATGACAATGCAGACATCTTATTTCTATCCATTGCTGAATCTGTCTTTCATTGCTCTAAGGGTTCAACAAAATAATCTGGACTCTGAGGCGGTAAAGCAGACTTCTTATTTCTACCGATTATTGAGTCTGTCTCTTGGTGCTTCATTGGTTCCACGAAAAAATCGAGATTCCCAGGCGATAATGCAGATCTCTTGTTTCTTTCAATTGTCAAATAATTGTCTTTAGCCAAGTATTTCTTCAATTTTGGTAGTTTCGATAAAAAAGTCTTTCAAAATTTCTGGATCCAACTGATTTTTGTCTTTCGGTGAAACTCTTGGCAATCTTTCTTCGAAACGGCGAGGAAGGGCATCTAGAGGAATAAATGCACATATCAAGAGGAATAAATGCAGGATGTGGACGTGTCGGAGAGAAAATGAATTTGTTATATTCTGTAAATAAAATCATTAATAATAAACTTTTCTTGTTAATTTGCAATATAAATGCTGAAAATATAGAATTATTTCTCTTAAAACATTCAATCATTATTTTTAATTTCCTTTTTTAAAAAAACAATATTTTACTAATCGCCTTCGGCGATCTGCTTTCCACCAATCATCTATTATATATCTAAAATGCTGCAATCCTGGCCTAGGGGTAGCGGGTCTTCTTCGTGATCTGGGCGTCCGGTGTTCCTGTCCCTGTTCAAAAATGGTTGTTCCTGCTCTTGTGCTGTATCTTCGAGGTGCGTGCAAGAGCCCCCATGTAAGAGGGGGTTGTGCAAGAGACTGTCATCTTCATATGAGCTAGATGTCAGACTTCTGCCCTGGGGTGCTCAGAGGTCTTTACTCGTTGAAGCTACTGCACAAGCTCGTATTAAATCGCTGACTTTGTCAGCGAGCATATATATGATAAGTGTAAAAATAACAACAATAACATATATCTAAAATAATTGATATAATAAGAGAACCATTTCCACAGCTACAAATACTTTATCCATTTCTCAAAATTCTATTTCATATGAAAATTATGTCACCAAAGGTCGTATGAATTTCATATCGAATCAATAACGACCTTCTCTGACTATTGCATACTTGAAAAACATTGTTTTATTATTTAAACCAAACGATAGGAAAAAAACCCTAGACAGGAATCACTAGGCATGAACCCTAAAACAATTAGCTTATGCCTTGATTTTTTCAAAATTTTATTTCGCATGAAACCTTAGGTCATCAACCTTCATATATAATGCCGCCTCGTATAGAAGATGTTATAAAAAGAAATTAAATGTGATAACTCAGAAAATACTGCAATAAAAAACTTACGGAGACACTAAAAGTTTAATAAATAGACAAATTTTGACAGTTTTCATCGATTTTTTTCGATATATCATGAATAATAGGAAATACAAAAGTGGTTGTCTTTTTTTTTTAACCCAAAGCCTCTATTTACGATTTTAGTAGTGTTTTTTTTTTCCTAAACGTATCTGAAATGTTCCTCATTGCTTGGATTATTATTCTTTTCAAATGATGTCAGGAGAGTGGGAACGAGGATGCCAGCCGCTACTTTGATGAAAAATGCTAAATCTGAACGACAAAGGAGTAGAACGATGTTGATACTTATTTTAGGGAAGTTTCTATTTGCATCGAGTCACGAATGCCTTTTCAATATATTTTAAAACATTTTTGGCAGTCCTATTATCCACTTCACTTGAAATGATTTTAACGAATTTATTACCTATTGTTTAATTAGGTCGATAAAGGCAGCTTGCCATCATTAGTATATATTAAAATCTGATCTTAGGTCAACGTTCTTCGTGGCTGCGATTGCCAATGTCCTCTGTCCACGGTTCAAAATTTTGAGGTCCCTCCCCAAGTGACCTTCCTGTTGTTTTGAAACGGGAACGTAAATACTTCGAAGCCTAACTTTCTAGACTAATTTTGTCTTTGATACATCGAGAAAACTTCCTAAAAATTTGAACTTTCAATTTCTTTTGTTGTTGCTGGTAATTTTATTTCTAAAAGCGTTAATAGAAAATGAGTTTTCGATACCACTGACACTTGTTTCGATTAGGTATTCGAATGCCAGCACTTAGACCTGATATTAGAAGGATACATGGAAATTAATGCTGCTACAGATAAATGCTCTTAACCTCAGTAGAATTTTTCCTATTTGCATTGATAAATAACCTGAGTGCAAAATGAAGAAGTAAATTTACTTGGAACTGAAAAAAAGAAAATTTGTGATCACTGCTTTCCTGGCTAAGAAAAGTTACTTCAAAGACGCAAATAAAAGGGGGCCCAAAATTAATGCAAGATTTTAATTTGCTACCATTCGTGTAGTAAAGTGTTGGCAACCCCATAAATAAAGTCATTTGACTGCTAATAATTTAGGGTTAGTAAAAATGGAGCGTTATTCGATAGAAAAACGTATTAGTGCAATAGTTGAAATATTAAGAAATTCAAAACGTGTTAATGTTTGGAATTAAATAAAAGAATACAGTTTTTTTAACTTGTTATATTTTTATAGAATCGTAAAGTGCACAGGATAGGGTTATGTATAAAATAACACATAGGGCAAATGGCCTCCACGGTTTTGTTGGCACATACGCACTCTTTTGTTGAAATTTTGTTGAAAGATATATGAAAATATCCGCACATGTGCCAAATTTTGAGCATTCTAATAAAGTGCTATACGACACTCGACAATTTAACGTATTTAAGTCTCCCTGCCGTCTATGATCGACCCTTTGATTTCTTTTAAATAACCTTAAACCAAATTAACGAATTTTCGAAATTGTTTTCAGAGAATTATTTTTAGCCACTGAAACCAACGCTGATTTATCAAACTTAATGATTTAAACTTTTTTCATGCTAAACCGTTTTTGTGTCCGAAAGACTCCAAGGTTGGAGAAGCCTTCGCATTCAAGAATTGGTTTCAGTCCTGTTCCTTGCGCAGTTCAGAAATCGTCAACGAAGCCCCCGATCGACTCGGACGCAAGTTGCTTTGAAGAAAAGGTGTGTCCTCTTCCATTTGCCACCTGTAGATCATGGATTCTGCTGGGAGGCTAAGAAATGACGGCATGTGTATGGTGACGGCGACACCTGTGTAAACCATGCCGATACCTATAAAATAAACAAAGTACTATTAAACATTGTTTCCCTGTTTGTTGCAGGTATGCAGGGTGACAGGTGATGACCACATGAATTAAGCATAAATTACTTCATATCCCTATGAGTATGAAAATTATTATAGAATCACAAGATCATTAAAAAAAACCCAATGAAGTGGTGGCATTCTGAATCAGCTTTACTTATACCCCTTCGGTGAATGATTTAACCCTTTCAGAACCATGATAAGGTATACTTGATCCCGCGATTCTCCCTTCACGGCCCACGGTATCATACATGAGAAGAGCCTTTCCCACTTCAGGAGCTCACGATCACGTACACGTGACTTCAATTTAGAACGTTTTATTTAAATTTTTAAATGGCACTAGATGGCGGGTGAAGTCCGTGAAAATTTTGAAGTATATCTCGCAGATTTTCCTTCAATATATGTTTTCTGTTCTGGGCTTTTTTTTAAAATTTTTTTACTTGATCAGGGCTATTTAAAGTGTGGAATGCTTATTGGTTTATATAGGAAGAATAGATTTGTCGTTTGCTGTTTCGGGATCGGTACATAGTATTTTGTATGTATTTTATAAGTTATATTTATCCTTCCCATTATGAAAAATGTGAACTCTTTAATGGCCTAATTGCCTTCTGACCTTCATATGCGGGATTAGATTTATTGATATAAATAAACAATTTATTGGTGTTTTGCTTATTTCATGCCTTTCTATTAACGTCATCGTCTTTATATTATTACATGTTAAATAGTAGTATATTATAAATGTCACATGCAAAAACGAAGTCATTACATTAAAATAATGATTTTAAATGAATTTTTTCATAAAATTAGGCTTAATTGCGAAAACGGCATGGGGGCGTGGTGACGTTCCCCTTTCAGAGAGTCCGGTTGTGTGAGAGCGCTTTGTTCTCCACGCGCTGGTCCTGAAGGGGTTATTAGAATATATTTTAAACTTCTCAAGCAAATTTATCGTGTTCATATGCACTCGAATAACCGTATGGATAGACTGTTCCTGAATGAATTCAGCGATGCCTGATATGAGGAGATACGTCAAAATATCGAGTTGAAATTTTCTGACGTTTCCAGTGCTATGTCTTTATATACTTTAAATGCTAGAAATCACAAACACATGATACACAAAAATATCGTTAGTGTGAGAATGAATGCCAGAGAGTTTCAGAGATTTACATTATAGTTATTCTAAATTATATGCAATGCTATTCTCTTAGTATTCCCCAAAAGAAAACAAGATGAAATCGCAATATAATCGAATTTGTTTTAAACAATAAACAGTTGTGTTTACAAAAGAATTTATCATCTGGAAATATGTTACCTGTAGGTTCGACTTTAATTGCGAAATAAAGTTTTTGAATCGGTGTTCCATGTTGAAAATGAGCACCGACAATGAAGTTATTTCAACTGATATCTGATTCTGTGATATCGGGCTTATATGCATATCAAGGTCTGCACTGCCAACAACCATATTCCATGGAGGATCCTCTGAAAAAAAAATGTGAAGTAAATATTTTCTTTTCTATTGTTAGATATAAAATAAAGTATGGATAAATAGTGTGAACTTCATTTTTTTTCCCCCAATCAGTTCAAAAATTTTATATTCGGATTTACTAATACTAAGTATACATAGGCATTTAAAAAATAAAAAATAAATAAAAATAAAAATAAATAAAAACTGGCTTACCAGATTTACTATCCCGCTTAGCTTCAAACTCGTTTTCAGTCTTTAGAATTGATTGTATTGATCTTGTTCCCAAGATTTCATTTCGAGAATTGATTACACACTATTTTTGATGCTAAATTTAATAAAGACATTGTAAATTGAAATATTTTCTTCTCTCTATGGAGTAGAAAGAAATACTAAGTATATATAGGTCGTAATCAGGAGTTGTATTCATTAATGATTTTCATTCAAGAATAGCAGTCTTCGGTACCCTCTGCTGTGATTTTATTTGTAGTAGCCATTCAATGAAATAATTGAAATTTATCTTTAGGATAAAAATACTCTACGAAAGGTTTTCAGCTGAAATATCTGCTATTTTTAAGCCAAAACATATACAGAAGGTTAAAACCCTTAGCATTGAAATTTGATGCATAAAATGGCGTATTGCCATCAATACAAAAAAGACTGATGCCGTCATGTTCGGGAAACGGCAGCTAAAGAAACTTACCTATACTCGCATTCTTTGAAGATAATCTATCCTGGGGTAAAAGAGATGAAATACCTTGGACTGATCCGAGACAAAAATTAACTTTTAAAAGTCATTCATATCAATAATAGAAAAAAACATTTGGGGCTAAAGTTTACCTCATTATCCCATTCATTAGCAGACGTTCCCCCTTTTTACTAAAGAATAAAATATTATACAAACAAGTTTTAAGAGCCATTCTTACTTACGCTGCCCAAATTTGGTCACTCGCTGCTAAAACTAACAAAAACGAAATTCAAGTTTTACGTAATAAAATATCTCGCCTTATTATAAATGCTCCATGGTTTATCCGGAATAATATTTTACACAGAGATCTTAAAACTCCAACTCTCGATGATTTCTCCAAAGAACTTTCAAGAAAAGTTTCTAATCAACCCAAAACTCATGAAAACCCCACGATCAAGGAACAAATTAACTATTCTTATTGCAATAGGAAATTTGAGGGTGATAAATTTTTTATTCATTAGATTGTTTTCATATTTAAGCTTTTATTAATGTATTGCTTACTCTATTATCAAATGGACTTTGCCACATTAACCTCCATAAATTCTTCCAAAATTTAAATTGCATGTAAAGAGCGACTGCAATTCTCACCTTAAGCATTTTTAAGCAATATTTTTTCTACTCAAATGATGCATCAATGGTTCATTGCTTCTGTTTTTCTCCTCTGCTACCAGTTACCTCAAATTGAGGAAAGTACCAAGGCAACTTATCTGAGGTTTATACATTTCTTTCAACATATTCCAAGCCTGTTAAAAGCCGAACAAAATTGCTCTAATTATCTTGCTCAGAAGATAACATTGGAAAAACATTATAAGCAAATATAAATATAAACTTTTGAACTAAGTGTGGTTTTGGATTCCAGACGCTATTATCGGTGAAGATCTGCAGGAATTTTCCCAAATCATTGCAATAGGGGACTTCTTATATGAAATCCACTTAAAACAATATTAGATATAGAAAAAAATTAATATAAAATAATAAAAAAAAATTAAAAACGCGCTATATATTGAGCTTTTACAAACTTACTTTGCAATACATTAATAAAGGCTTAAATATAAAAATACTCTAAGGAATAAAAAAAATGATCACAATTATATTATAATTTTTCGTAAATTTTTTAAGATTTTTTTCCATGATATTCAATTCAAACTTAATTGTTTTATAATATTGTTTTCAGCACCTCATAAGTTTATGATTTTTTTTAAATGCCTATTTTTGATTTTAATAAAATGCTCTAATAAAAAGGTGTTTTTAAAATAATTCGTTATTTTTTTTTCTATTGTTATGATAGATGCTTTTCGCAACCATTTGGTTCATTATTTATTAACGTTTGGTAAGAATTTCATTTAAAAATTTGGTAAACTTCATATTACTGGCCTCTTTAGATAAATATTTCTAAATTTCAAATTTGGATTAGCTTGTAATAAACTCATTCTGTTTCAGGCCTTTTAAACTGTTCTGTTTATTGAACAATGTATTTTCCTAATTATCTTTCTATATCTTTGTACATAGAATAGTATTATAAGAGAAAGCAATAGTATTTAAAAATTGCTGCACTTTAAATTTTTTTTTCTCCATTACTTAGATCTAAAGTTATATTTTAATTGCCAATATAATGATTCAAAAATTTTATGAAAAGCGAGCTCTGTCCTGAAGCTACTCCATATAAAAAAGGTGGACGGATCTTTAAATTTCATCATCAACAATAGAAAAAAAATGCGCAATGAAATAGTATTAGAAGCATAAAAAACGATTTAAGTTTCACTTCAATAATGAAATATATTTCTATAAAATGTAGTTATAAAATTTAAAAAAAAAAACTAATTAAAATCAGAAAGATTATATGGCAAAAAAAGTATTATTTATGAAAGAATTTTTTTTTAATGTTAAGGTGATGCAAAATTGTTTTTATGTATGTGTGTGGGTGTACGTGTGTCTGTTCGTGTATGCTGTAATATTTCCCGGAGTTATCACAAAAAAAAAATGTCAACATTTTACTTAAATCTTATTTCTTTAAAAAGTTAATTTAAAAAATATCTCCGAGGCAGACAGATCGACCTACCAAAGTATTTTGCTCCAAACTTGGCAGTCTTACGATCAAACAGTTTGGCCTGTAAAGTGTCAACACACACACACTCACAACCATCTTTATCATTACTAATGATAATGACTGCTCTTTTAATTATCTGATATATTTTAAAATCTGTCATCTCTATTTCCATCTCTTTCATCGCATATTTATTGAAACTGTTATTTATTGGAAAAATTAGAATAAAAATTGTTTTTGTCTGTCTCAATGTCTATTTTGAAAATAGTTTTTGGGAATAGTTAGGGATTGCAATATCGGACAAAAAGTTCAATACCGGTATTCGGTATTTTTTAGATCTTAATACAGGGATACCGGTTTTAATAATGGTATTAGAAAGTTTAGAAAGGGAAAGAAAACACAGGTGTTTCTATGTTTTATTTGCCAGTTTTATTACAGAGTGTAAATATCACAAATTAATTTGTAACTTATAAATTTAACAGTATATAAAGAATCACAAAAAAGTAAAGGAGCATGTTGTGGCGAACTGATATGAGCGAAGATAGAACCTCGTACCTTGTGGTTCGCAGCCCAGTAACATGACCACGATACAAAAACCATTGCTCGGACAGTGAGAAATGTGATCTTAAAAACGCATAATGCATCAATTGCACTGCCATTAAGACTGGAACGTAATTTTGTGCACAAATTACCAGTGCCAAAAACGCTCTTTCGCCATCTATGCTAGTTGGTGGTACTTTTAGCAATATACTTTTTCCAAGTATTTACCTCTAAATCCCTCATCTTCGAATAAATCGAATTCACGTCGGATGGTTTTGTATATAGCCGATTTCTGTACTGCATTTTGGTTTGTTGAAATTTTTTTAATTTATCGTTAATTCTAATTTTTATTCAAGAGACAATTCCTTTCACTATCGACATTAGTGTCACCATGATCTTCCATAACTGTACCGAATAGGTTTGTAAAAAAAAATTGTAAGAAAATTTACTATAAACTTGATCAGATTTAAATTGGTTAGTGTCTTTTCTTCTTTTTCATTTTCATTTTAAAAATCATTATAATTATGTAAATACTGTAAGACATTCTGGATAACTAATTATCTGTAATGTTTACGCCTTATAAAACTGCGAGTCTTCATTGTTAAATGTAAACATCTCCTCGTTTCATCTTTCCTCTCACCTCTATTTTGTCGAATTAAACCCATCCTAATGTATCCTCAAAAGCGTGGAGGGTTCTACAATACGTTGTCAAACAGTATTTTATCACTCCTCTTGATTGTACGATGCAACTTTGTGTTCACAGTCTAATTAATTGAATCAGATTGAAAGATCTCTTATCAGCTGAGTGCAAGTTTATTTTTACTAAGGAGCAATTTAAAAAAATTTTGCGGTAAGACGACGTAATGAATGTTTCGGCGGAGCAGCTGGACTCAATGGTTAATAATCTCCGAAACCTTATAGTTTTGTTAATTTTAACCTTAGATTTGTGATCTGAGCCTAGATATTTAACTGCTTGGTTAACTATTGATCTGTAAGGGAATTTGTTATTAAAAAAACATAGATGGATAATAAACATAATAATATTAAATACAATAGAAAAAATAAATAATTTAATGATTAAGTAAACATGAATTAATTAGTTTTGTCTTTTAATATACTCCGTATATGAAATCGCAAAAATGAAAACATTAAAGCAAAAAGGTAGGCAAATGAAAAACATGGTATTCAGTTTCAGTGAAAAATATTTTTAAAAAATAACAAAACAAGTTACAATTACCAACGTGAAATAGATATATGGCACTTCTGTGAGTTTATAAAGCTTCGAACGCTCATCCAACCGCCCGACGCCGGTGGCGTGCTCTTGTAATCCAGCTGCTAGGAGGGCTAGGCTGTTCGACGGCATGAGGTTGGGAGTTCTCCGTCTCTCTATGTCGATCAAGTGTCCGCGCTTAGCATGGTGTCGATATGGTTGGACGGGGAGAACAAGGTCTCACCAGGTCACCTAAAGCAGAGCGAACCGGCCCAGATCGGAAACGGAGCAGGCAAAAGCTCCCGCACGGTGCAGTAGTGGGATAGAATGAATAGAAGGCGGTTGGCAGCCCAGTCAACAGAGTCGGACACAGTCTTTTTTTTTCTTCATTATTTTATGACAAATATTTATTATATATTTTTTGATTTATTACAATAGTTAAGAGAACAAGCCCACTTCTAAGCTTTTTTGCAATAAATGGTACTCGTTTCCTTTGAAGCAACATCGGATTATGAATTTTAAAAGATGACAATGAAACTTGAACTTTTGAGTTTTAAGAATGCTTTAAACATCAAGCTAAAATGAGCGAGTGGTGGATGATATTTAAGCTATTTATAGAAACTTTGTAATTACGTCGTTAGATGCCAGATTTAATTGAAATGATCAATGAATTAATATTCCTTTGAATGCATTTATTAATAAAAAGTGGTAAATAAGTATCTCTTAGCAAATATGAAGATTTGTTTTTAATGATAATCAATGTGACAAATGGGCTTATTGATTTGTTACGAATTCCGATTTGTCGGATTTTAATTCCTTAAGAATAATGAAATCTGAGTAAACAATTATTT
>JAPMOR010039138.1:0-10819 GCA_026543865.1 Argiope aurantia | reverse complement strand
AGCTAATGTGTGGTTTGTTCTATCAGCTAATGTGTGGTTTGTTCTATTATTTTAACTTGATGCTTTAGATATCAAAAAAAGTCAACATTTAATTTTAGCGCAGACAAACGTTGCTGTTGTTCCCGCAAAGATCTTATTTTCGCTTTACCGAGTGCCTAGCGGATAATGTGCAGATTAACGAGTGTCTAGTTTTTAATTCACAGATTTCCTGCGTAATTTGAGAAATGAACAAAATTTTAATAGATCACTCTAGTTAATATGCAGATTAGCTGATTTCTGCACTTTAGCGGTAACGTATGAACGTATTCGTCTTTAATATCAAGAAGAGATATGATCCGTCTAAAGTGGTTCTTTTAAGTACCGTTGGAATATTAAAGGTTAATATGCTTAAATTATCCTTTATTCTGAGAAATTTTCTGAAATTTAAAAAAATTGATTTTTTAAATAATTCGTAATTTTCTGAAATTATGCTCAAATGTGATGTACCTTATTAGATTTTATAGAAATAGTTCTATGGTTGTTCTAATTTAAATAAATGTTAATTTTAAATGGAATATTAATGAATTCTTCCATAAATTCATTTTCGAATATTATAAATTTAAAAAATTTACTTAGAAACATGTGGAATCTAGATGAAAATAACATTTAGTTCTATGTTAAACGCGTATGTTAATATTGTCTTAACATCTAATGCACATTAAAGAAAAGCGCATAACTTTCCAAAAGTTGTTAAGACAACGTTACCTATTGAATTGTGACCATTTAATCCGTGTTGAGATAAGATTTAATGATTATGTACATCAATCCAAAATTGGTTACTAATATATTGATAAACAAAATGTTCATATTTTTAATTATTCTATTTTTGTGTTAAAAAATCTAATGTTAATTAAATAATTTAAGTTTCTAAAAAAACTAAGTGGTGTCACAATTTACAAATATTTAAATGGAAATTAAATTTTAGAAATTTTATTATATTTCATGATTGTCCATATAAAAATTTGATGAAAATAGCGTAACAATCCAAAACTATATAAAAATATAATCAAAAAGATATCTTTAAATTCAAAGAAATTAAACATTTCCTTTATATGATTTCTTACAGTTCAATAAAATCAAACTACACAAAGGGAATGTTTAACCCACGGAATAAATATTTTTTTTTGGAATTATGGGTATTAAATAAAAAAAAAATATTATAAAATGGAAAAACAACACATGTAGGTATTATTAATTTAAAGAATAAAATCGATAACATGAAAATATAAGCTCATTTTTTCAATATGTAATATTTTATGAAAATATTTTTTAAAAAGTTCAAAATTTAAAAAAATATTAATAGACAATAAAAAAATGTTTCATTTATAAGATGAAAAAAAATTATTTTGCTGGTCACGATGGAAAACTAATTTTATTAGATTTACCGAATAATTCATTTAAAACTAAAAATAAGGGAACACATGTTGTGTACATAAATTAAATTCTGAATACTTTAAAACCTTCTATATAATAATAAATTTAATTAATGAGATCCTATGAGAAATATTGTTTAAGATACCTCTCTTACAAATCTTTTTTTTCATTGAATTCTAATGCCATTTTTTAACGGCAAATCAATAAAAACAAATTACGATCTGAAAACTAAACTCTTTTTATCCGTAGGAGATAACACAATATTTTCTATTTAATAAAGGATTTCTTTTGCAAATATGCGCATACAAGTCTTAATAATAACAAAAAGAAATGGCGCAAATTTGACTTCATTTGAAAAAAACTTTAAAACTCTTATTGGAATAAATTCTTTAGGTATGACTAGATATTTTGAAATAAAATTTTTTATTGATATAAAAAGCGATTAATAAGTAAAGAAAAAGAATTCGACTACATTAAGCTTTATACATATAATTTATCTTTGTAAATACGAGAGTAATAATGAGTATAATACATGAGTAATAATTAGGCTTGCATTCAGCTTTATATAAACCATTTATCTCTGTGAGAAAGTAATAATGAATATAAAACATCAGTAATGATTAGGGTGGCACTCAGCTTTATACAAACCATTTATCTCTGAGCGAAAGTAATAATGAATATAAAACATGAGTAATGACTAGACTTGCATTCAGCTTTATACAAACCATTTATTTCTGTACGAAAGTAATAATGAGCATAATACATGAGTAATAATTTGGGTTACATTAAACTTTATAAATACAATTTTCCTTTGTAGATATGAGATTAATAATGATTATAATACATGAGTAATAATTAGGCTAGCATTCAGCTTCATACATACAATTTATCTTTGTTAATACGAGAGTAATAATGAGTATAATACAGGAATAATGATGAACAACAGTGAATGAATCCATTAATACAGTCAATAAACACATACAAGCAGTTTCTGATTTCATTTCCTTCCTTACAAACATCTATTTTTGCTTATTTTTGTGAATTTTTTAAGCGTTAGTATTTTTTAAGCTTTATCTTGTGTCAGTTAAAAGAATGTACAAACTATTCACCTTTAGAGTATATAAAACAATAAGAGAACATATTTTATGACTCGTATTATATCATTGGAACAGCTAACAAAATTACCCAAATATCTGAAATAAAGCAACAGTTTTTGATTTATTAAATGTTCATAAAAGTCTTATATGCATTTAACAAGTTCACAAATAGGAAGCATCTGCTAGATGGACAAATATATATATAGAAGATAATTTTTTTGTATTAAACTGAATTCAAAAACTGTATGGTATAGCATTCATGTCATTATGCATCATGATGAAAATGCGTTATAATATACTTATATATTTGCATCATAATGAAAATGAATGATATAGAGTTCATTTCACTTCGCAACACAAAATGCGAATAAAGAATGAATGATGATGAAAAAATGAATAACATGAAGGTGTCCCAAAACTTCGTGTACAAATTGTGAAAGAGAACATTGTTAGGAATCAAACTAATCTAGGAAAGCATGGACGGAAATATCACACTGACTTGATAAATGGATATAAATATATATGAAAAGTAAAAATAGAAAGTAGTGTAAAAAAAACTACAAAGGAATACAAAATTGTGCACAATAATCACAGGAGGTATTCGAAATTAATCCCAATGACATTGATGCATGTATAGGGTTCGAAATGGCCTGGCGAGCATTTTCAAAGGCACCTGGTATTTCGCAGAGCATAGCTGCAGCGATGCTTATCCCTGCCATCAGGTCCGTTTGAGAAGTTACTAACAAATTATAAACAATGGTCTTCATGGTTTCCCTACAGAAAATTATCCCAAGGAATTAAATCAGGTGATCTTGGTGCCCATGCCAAGCCATACAGTGTGAAACAATTCCAGAAGAACTTCTTGAAATAACTAACTAAGAACGTCCAATCGAGATGGTAAGGGGCTTGAAACCGAAGAGACAGTTGCCATGATATCCATCCACACATTAACAAAGAAGTGGGTTTGCCACACGTACAGACCTTATAGGTGGCGCTGTATGCGATCTCTCATGTTCCATCGATGCTTTTGTGTGCGATTATGATTCTTAAAGATATTCTCTACTTTCCTTTAAAGTTTGTACCTGGTGTTTTGGAACACCCTGTATAACATTCAAATCACTTTGCATACCAATGAAAATGAATGATATAGCAAACACGCCTCCCAGCATGTTAATTAAAAGCAAAATTGTAACTAACCATAATTTTACATCGGGAATATATTACTAAGACAGAAAAAGAAGAGGCTTCGAAGATGGAGAAAGTAACAGATGTATAGTATTTCTGTCTAATGATATTAGACATATTTTATAAAATAGAAATGCTGTTGCTCAAAATTCATCTCAGATTTTCCGAATTTTTATTTTCCTATTCTTATTAAATGCAAATAATTAGAAATCTATGACAATAATTATTGCACCTTGAGACTACCGGCAAGCTAGAACTGGAAATTGTTATAGCACCAAGAATTGAAATGCTTATTTCATTCTGTATTTAAAATTATATAAAATATTTATAATAGTATTATTATTCTTAGGTGCACCAATTTCTAAGTAATATAAAATCTGAAAATTTAAGCTATAAAATTATTATGAAAGTGAAGTGAAAGGAAAGGAAATGTAACATTTGATCTCTTGAAAATTTACTTAACTGTAATTAGATTTAATAACAATACTAAAAAGTATAAAACTTATTTAAAAAAAATAACCTTCAAAGATGCCAAATATTGAGAAATTTTTACTCTTGAAAATATTAGTACCCAATATTTACCTTAAAAGTTCACGTCATTTCGAGTTTAAGCCCTCTTCCTTTCGTGGCTGTTTGGCTAAATGCGTATAGTTACAAATCTATAACATTTCTTTTTTATGCACTTAACACTAAACCTAACGGCATTTCACCGATACATTGGAATTGCCATTGGAAGCGGGTCAAATGACCCGCTCGTGGTAGCTTTAGTGTTAAGTTTCACAATAAGAAAGCTTTATAGATATTTTCACTGGATACCAGGTCAGTGATCAGACCTTCAGAGATAAATCTTTCAACCATTGGGCGCCGAATTTGGTAACCTTATCATTGAAACTGAAGGTTCTTGAAAATACAAGAATTATGCCGTTATCTCATTCGAGATTCAAAATACAATGACTTTTAAAAAAAATAGCATCCCTATTGGAGAACCTATGTAAATTTAAAGTGATGAATCGAAAGAGTAGAGTGAATACTCTCTATAGCATTTAGATCGCTGAGCGTATATCTAAATTCATAGTTACTGTTTTATAATCTCATGATCAATTAATTTATTTAATTTCCTATTTAAATAACATATTCTATTCAGAAAATGTTTTGCTATTTCAATTCCTATAATATAACGGGCATTTGAGATATGAAAGTACTTCTAAGAGATTTTTTTTCAAATCACCTAATACTTTCATTTAGTTGCGTATTGAAAGCTAGAAATTCAATATTCAATACAAGTGAGATACATCAATATTTGTGAAGGGGTTAACAATGCTGTTTATGTGCGTATTAATGATTTCTGTAAGTGCTGCTTTTGCGTACGCTTTGATTTTTTTCCCCTATCTGTCTTTTCTGTGGAATAAAGCTAACACTCACAAATGGATACATAATCACATAATCATATATTTAGGCTTTCAATACTCACAAAACAATTTTTTTTAATTCAAAGAAGAAAGACTTTTAATCAGATTTTATCAAGAAATTTTTATTTTTAATCAAGGTAATTCCAATATTTTAAGATATTTAACTGATAATACAGGGTGTTTATTTAGTCCTGGACCTATTTTGATGTTTAATAACTCATAAAATAATGAAGATATAAACAAACTTATGGCATTTATTGATGGAATAACTCATATTTTCCTTTTCAGGTTTGAATATTTTTACTTTTGTAAATATCGTCTGCGCGTGTGGTTAATTTCAGATAATTTCCTTTTCCAGTCTAAATATCTGTACTTTTCTAAATATCGTCTGCTTATTCATTGCATTTTTCTGTTTTGTTTTTGGCAACTATTGCAATATTATGTTTACTTTTGATGTGTTTATTCTATGTAGTACTTTTGTATGTGATGTTTTATTCGAGCGGATATTAAGGAGAATGCATACACCACAAGAGAAAACACAGATTTTATGGTGGTTCACAGAAACGAAATCGATAGTGCAAGCACAGAGAAATTTCAGAAGAATTTACCAAAAAGATCCTCCATCCAAAAACAGCATCTTGCGGTGGAAAAAGAATTTTCTAGAAATTGGAAGTATCGCAGATAAGAAACGTTCCGGACGTCCTTGCACAAGTGATTTTGATGTTGAGCGTGTCAGAGAGACATTTTTACACAATCCTAGAATATCTATGAGATCAGCGGTTCACATTCATTGACAAGGGTCATGAAATTTTTTGAGTCTATTTAACCATTTATATTATTAATTTTAATCTATCTTTATTATTTTATGAGTCATTAAACATCAAAATGGGTCCGAAACTAAATAAACACCCTGTATAATAAATTTAAATATAACTAGCAAAGCATCATAAGCATTTAAATACTCCTTAGACCACAAAAAAAAGGGCGCTAAATGCTATCCACTGCATATTACATCAATAAATTTCAGTAATAATACGAAATATTGGAAATACAGGTCCAATTACAAATCTTTACATATCAACTGATCAATTCTCTTTCATCTGTGATCATCGTTTCTAGTCGAAATGGTACGAACTATGGCAGAATGCGAAAAACCCTATCATTTTGTTTTCTGTTTACAAATAACCAAAATATATCTTTTTATATCTGTATGGAAAACCAATCACAAAGATAGATACCAGATAAGCTTCTTAGATATAGAAAGGAGGTTATTACCTACTACCGAGAAAAGGAAGGTAGAAAATTGAGGAAACAAGAAATCGTTTCAGGTTCGCAGTAATACCACAATAACATATTAATACTGTTGCTGCAGATGATCATGTTTCGTTTCAGCGATTCAGGATGTACATTCGTATTCTTTGAAATATGGAGGAAAAGAGACTTTTCTTTCTCCGAATTAAAGTCATATATTCTGAAGGGAAAATTGAAACGCAGATGTGGTAACATGGGGTCACCTACTGATATAAGGATTTCGGGTTTGTTATTTACAGACTGAATTCAATCTACTATATAAAACAAAAAAATACGACTATTCTTTATGTAATATTATATCTCGTTTAGGAAAATAACAATTTTTGAAAAGCTTTTCTTTACTGTTTTTTCAAAATTTTATGTATTGTTGCATATATGTTTCAGTGGTATGAATTAGAAAATGACTTTTCAACTACTGATATGACTATATTCGAAAATCAAATTTGTGTTTTTAACGCGTTTTTCACAACCAATTCAAACCAAAATTCGAAAAAGAATGAAAAATTGTAGTCACAAAATCAAATACCGAATTTGATATGTTTATTTAATTTTTGAGCTATCGCGTTTACATGCTTCTGAAAGTACAGACTGGCAGATGGTCAACCCCTTGTTGGATGCGATTCAAAATTTGACATAAAGCTAGGAATTTAGCGTATCCAATTTCAATCCAGCTGAAAGTGCTCTTGTTATCTTTGTTAGAAATAGACAGAACAAAAATACGAATACATGTAATGTCAAAAATGCGCATTTCGAACTCGGGGATGTCTAAAAAAAAAAAAAAAAAAAAAAAAAAAGGAGATTTATCAAAATTTCCAGTCCGAATTTTTTGATTATGATAATACTTTGGATATCAGAAAATAAAATAGAACGACTTAGTTTACCGTGCTCCAAGTTGGGGCTGGCCTAATTGCATCTCTGTTAACTCTAATTCATAGAATGGTTTCTTTTGATCTTCAAATGAATCAGTCTGATGTATCCGCGTTGGTTTTTATTGAGCTTTTTCACCATAGCTTCGTTTCGCCCGCGCTTTTTTCTGTGTTCTTTTTCTATTATCATTGCCTTTCTTTCTGTTTACTTTCATTATAGAACTCTTAAAGAGGAAGAATTCAAATTAGATAAAATACAATATTGGAATTTCAGGCAATGCTGTAGATCTGCGACCTTAACCCTCTGAATATACTCAGACCTATATGCCCCACCGAAAGTAAAATACATGGGTAAAGAATGGGGTTCTTCCATCCTTACAAATTCAACAATAGGGAATTATTTTAATTAATATATTTGTAAATGGATAATCAATCAGTAGAACAGCAATTTATAAGAAATAATCTATTCAATCTAAAGTTATAAACTACGTATTCGAGTAAAATTAATCTTATAAGTTTTTAAATCTTTGATATTAAATTGCATTCGCAAATTATAAAAAAATCCTTCTATCGATTTTTTTTCTCTTTAACTTTGCATATTTCCTGAAAAATAAAACGAGTTAAGTAAAACTCTAAAAATAAATTTCTTTCCTCTAAAAAACTTGATATGCATTGGGAATTTTTATGCATGCATATTCATCGGACTTGGCAGGAAAAGAATAGAAATTTGATGAATTTCCTAAACAATGAACACTCAAAAGTTTCCTTCAAATATTTTAAAAATCCATAAGGAGATCGTTTTTTTTTTAAGTTTATTTGAAAAAGGAAAATTCATTCTAAGCCTTTCAATACTTTTATTATTTATTAGATTTTCTTATCCTAAAGTACTATTGAGGTTAAAAAAAAAATTTATTTGCAAGTTATGGAAACTCGAAACTTCTCATCATTGAATTTTCGACGTCTTCTTTGAAGCACTTAAAAATAAATATAAGTCCTTCAGTTTTCATAAAGCATTTGGGCTGAAAAAAATGCTTATAAATATAGTAAATGTATATCATAATACTAAAATTGTACACTTGGTATTGTAACATAAGAAGTAAATGAATCAAGAACTTAACATTTTATATGAAGATAATCAAGTTCACAAAACGAATACAGATTTTCTTTTCCTTTCAAGTAGACCCCCGGGGGGCACCTCGAAAATAGGATGAGATGCTTCCGGTATGGTGGTTGGATCTCGACACCCTGGAGGGTACACAAAAAGGTGGGGGATCTGTCTCCTCCCATCGATGACGGAACGCACATCCTTTAGGAAGGGTTGTACTGTGGCCGGTGATGGTCCTTAGGATTCAACCACTGTTCCCGCCAGTGTTGCTGTTGCGGCGGTCCGGTCATTGAGTATTATTTATCCGTGTGTCTTCGGGTGGGGCGGAGAGTCAGTAATACGACTTTCCCTTCAAACAATTGTTTGATATTTTGCCAAACGATTTTTAATTATCTCTCTCATAGGAATTTCGTTTCTGCTTTTTATAATATCGTTTTCCAGGAAATTAGAAATACTTTTATTTGCTTCTCAATACAGAAAATGATCGCATTTAATCAATTAAACGCTTTATTAATTAAATAATA
Organism: Argiope aurantia; assembly: GCA_026543865.1. Classification (NCBI taxonomy): domain Eukaryota; kingdom Metazoa; phylum Arthropoda; class Arachnida; order Araneae; family Araneidae; genus Argiope; species Argiope aurantia. The sequence continues at coordinate 1,909 of JAPMOR010039138.1, read as the reverse complement.
TTAAAACAATGATTAATATGTCAATAAAAACTTAAATTAGAATCTTAACATTTTATTAAAAAATAAAATCAGCATTGCAATTCGAAAAATTCTTATTACATATTGAAACAATAGTTTATTAGTGTCAGCAGTGTCTTCCCCCCCAAAAAAAAAAGAAATTAGCTCGATTACACACATTCATTTATCAAATCGTTTGAAAAATCACACCTACATGAAAGAACAACAACTAGGTGAAAGCTGTAACGCCTTCAAAGAAAACAGCTAAGCAATTTAAACTTTCAACATCACGCCTATGACAAATGAACTTATTTCTCAGAAAACTGTAGATTTGTCTACTCGCGCAGGCATCTTTGTATGTTCAAAGAACAAGAAAAGCAACAAAGCTTATGCAATACAAATTCTAGGAAATTTCACGCATATTGTATGGAGTTAGTATGTCTAGACTTAAAAATGTTTGATTTTGCGTTCATTTTTTCAGGCAAACAATAAAGGACATTTTACTTATAAATCATGCTACATTTGAATAATAATAAGTTTGAATGAGTTTGTGTCGAAGCAATTTTTGTAGTTCCATTTTTCTAAGCAATTTGTACACTCAAAAAATTTTGCTATTTTAGTATGTTCAAATTCGTATTTACTTCATAAGAATGTTTGCAAATTTGCAATAAATAATTTAAGGAATCAAGTTTATCATCATGTCAGAGATATTTTACAATTATAATATGACACTAAATGTCCTTATTTTTGTAAAGCGCACTGACTGCATTCAAGATAATTTAATTATGTAATTCATAAAATTACATAAAATTATATTGATTAACTTTTGAATGCTCGGATTATAATTATAAATTTTATTTTAGGAAAGTGCTCAGCTATCTCTGAGGACATTTAAGAAAAGACTCTCATAGGTAAGGAATCGAATTTCGCACTACACAAGTGCTTTAGCAAGAGAAATTGTTGGTTTTAATCGGCATGAAAATGCTAAATACTTTTACAAACCTGTAATGTTGCTTCCCAGCACGGTTAGTACAACCACTGGAAAGACCGTTTTACGATCAGCTCTGTTGGATGCTGATCGGCTGCCGAATCAGTAATCCCCAGAGCTTGGAGACAAACATGGCAACTTCGGCGACAGAATAGATAATGCTGGAATCTTACATAATTTTGGCGATAGAGCCAATAGGAATCGAGATATGCCTGATTGTTTCAGAATCTTCTCTACCCTGCTTTTGGAACTATAAAATGCCGGTAGGACAATCGTGGAAAGAGTCGCCGGAAGATTTAGAGTCGCAAAACGAGTCAAAAGCGAGTAGTCCAGCGAGGCGCAGATGTTGAATGGAGCTCAAGCGATTGTTGAATTGAGCCGAGTGCATAGTCCAGGAATACTTCAGAAGCCGCATCGAGTCAGAAGCATCATCAGCCAGGCGTTTAGTAGTGAGTCGGCAGCTGGATACAGCTAAAGCGATTGAGACAGTGGAGAATTGCAGGCTTTTGAAGAGACCGTAAGCTACGAAGATTCCCTCCTCCTGTTAAATCCTGTCTGGTCGCTTTGTGTGCTGTGGTTGTTATTACTACCGATTACTACTTGTGTGCTACTGTTTGTTATAGTGTGCAGCTGTGTATTGCGTGTATTCGTTTGTGTATTGTTTCTTCGTGTTAATGAAGTCGCCTTTGGTAACTAAAAGATTGTTTCTTCATAGACTAATAAATCGAAAGAAACCTGAATTCATAATATTTTTCCTCGTTTGCAAAGTATAAAGGAGAAAGTATTACAAATCATTTAAAAATTGCAATTCGTAAACTTACATAAATCTTCACATTTCAGACATCAATGAATCTGAAAAATTCATGAGTACAAAGAGCGCTAATGATTGCAATATATAACAGATAAATAAAATTACTTATCATC
>JAPMOR010039137.1:49732-84577 GCA_026543865.1 Argiope aurantia | reverse complement strand
ATTTCATAGAATTTCTAATTATTTCGTTGAATATCTAGTTATTTCATGAAATAATCATTCCTATTCTATAATTCAGTTATTTCATAGAATTTCTTGTTATTTCGTAGAATTACTAATTATTTCCTTGAATATCTAGTTATTTCATGAAATAATCGATCATTTTCTATAATTCAGTTATTTCGTAGACTTCCTAATTATTTGCTAGAATATCAAGTTATCTCATGAAATAACTGATCGTATTCTATAAAATAACGGACTTCATTTAACGATAACATTTACATTATACAAGTATTATGAATGAATAATATCTTTTAATGCATTCCACAATAAGTAATTTCTGCTTATGAACCAAGACAAATCAAATCAAGATCCCTTTCATTGCTCGACAAGTTTTCCTGCAGAAGGTAATTAAACCCAGTAAACATTTTAATGTGTGTTCTACACTTTAGTAATGAGTTTTAATACAATTAATTAATGATATGAGAAAATGCGACCGCGCTCAATTTATTCTCTATCGAAATAACAAACTCTAGAGGAGTCAGGTTGTCTGACCTTCCTTCCTTGAATGTGAGCCGAGTCCTACTTCAACAAGCCATTGAATTAAATAAATGTCTCCAGTTATTTCCACCATTATAACCTTTCCTTGAGAACGGTATTTTACAAAATAATGAACACATAAACGATGAATTACTTTCTCCAGGATCGTCAAACTGAAAGACAACAAACGGGCGGGAAGAGAAAGAATAATAATAAATTCTTCCTAATAAACGTCCCCTCATCGTTTTTGAATTTACCAACAACATTCCCTCATTGTGCTCGCCCGACTTCATTCATGGATACGTCATAAAACTAATGGCTCGCACCAAAACGGAAAATGCAGCGGTCCCCCTCTTTAAAAAGGGACTTTCTTTTTCCACCATGGATAGGAAAAAAAGAGAGGGGGGCTTTTCTTTAAGCAAGTATTATATAGAAATACGGCTATTACAAAAAATAAATGATATGAGACCGAGCGAAGACGTTAGAAAGAGGGCCACATTACGACTACTTGTCCTTAATCTTGGTGGCGACGAAAAATGATTTTCCGATTAATGCGCCAAGGGCCCCGGTTGTGTTCGTGTCATTGCGGACATGGTAATGAGGCAGAACTTCTCGCCAAGAAAAACGCCAATAATAACAAAAAAGAGAGAGAGAGACGAAGGAGTTTCAGTCGAAACTGAAGAATTATAAGAACAAAAAAATAATGGAGGGAAGAGAGTATACCTCCCCTCCCCCCCTCCCACATGTATATAAAGCGATTATGCCCCATAATAAATCACCACCCCACAAAAGGACAGGACGGGATGGGTGGGGGAGGGCATTTCTTCGAACGATTTTTTCTCCATCCTTTTCAGGAGAGGGAGGAAATCGAAGGGGAGGGACTGGAAAATAGCATTCTCAGTCCATTATACTTTTGAATAATCGCCCCCACTTTGAATATTTCCGCAAGTGAGTGAAATGCAGTTATCACTTTTCTATTGGCCGTTGATCACTCCATCCTTCGCACTTAGCTACCCTAAAAAAAAAAAGCAAAAGAAAGAAGAAAAAAAGTCGCGTCTAGAAGAAATGAAAGGGAAGGGTGGGAGTGGGGTGGTAAGCAATATACTGTTCTGAATCCCCCTCCCCCTCTTCTCCAGAGAGGATACGGCCGGGGAAGAAGTCTTTTACTGATTGGTGGAAATTCTCCAAAAGGGGTCCAATGGAGCACCTCTTGATGAGGATTGAGATTAATGTGCGACTGATGTGTTTGAAGAAGGCCTCCTTCTAATGGCATGCTAGATTAGGTGAGGAAAAATAGCATTAAGGGGGTTATTCTGCCGCAGCATCATTAGAAGGAAGAAAGCGATAAAAATTACGTAAGCAAAAGTCTGGGTTTCAAAGATTTTGTCATACAGATTTGATGGATCGATGCGAATTTTTGTAACTGCTTTTTTCAGAGAGTTCTTGGCAATAAGGTTGAAATTCAGAGGAAAAATGCGTGATAGATAATACTAGGTTGGATGGGGAATTGTTCTCTAAATGAAGAAAATGAGTTGATTGGAAGTTAAATTACTACCTAATAAGCAATATTTTGATGTAATATGTTTAGGGATAAAGACAGACAGACAATATGTTTGGCAAATGACTATATCTTTTTAAAAAAAGCTAACTTCATCTCTGTCACAATGTTTAAGAGTATTTGATCTTTTGTTTAAATGCTTAATAAATTTTTCAATACCGTTAATAGACTTAAAAGAATCTCATCTCTTAGAAGACGTAAAGAAATAAATCAGTGCTTTTTACGTTTTTAAAAGATGTCCCAAAATTTACACAAGATTTGAATTTGCAGTAAAGTATTGGCAATCTTATTTTTAAAAAAAAAAGCATTTTACAGCTGATAGTTTAGGGTTAGAAAAAAGGAAGTATTACACGATAGAGCAATGTGTTAAATCAAGATTTGAATTGAATAAAACAGGGCTTTTTTCTATGAATTATTATATTTTTATTGAATCGTAAAGTACACAGGATAGAGATATGTATGGAATAACATATAGTTCAAATGATCTCCACGGCTTTGCTGGCACATGCGCACTCTTTTGTTGCAATTTTTCATGACCATTTTGCATAAATGTGGCTGAATTTCGTTGATGCTATTTTACATTTTCTCTTACAATACATGCTTGCTTTTGGGTTTGTTGGCATTGACCTTTAACTTCAAATAACCTCATAAAAAAATTCAATGTGTTAAATCACACGATCTAGGAAGCCAATTTTCAAATTTTTGCACTGCAGCCACCAGACCTTCATTATTTTTGAAATATTATTCAACAATGAAAGCACGTTGTTCTAACGTGTAACGCTCCATTTTTACTAATCCTAAACTATCAGCAGTCAAATGATTTTTAATAAGGGTGCCAACACTTCATTGCACGAAGTAAGTTTTGTGACATCCTTTATTTGATAGAAATGACTGCAAGCGAGTCGACGCTGCAGTAATAATTTAAAAATAAAATTTTTATTTAAGAATAAATTTTAAAATAAAAATGTCATCTGTTAGCTAAATTACTTTATTAGCATTCAACTAACTCTGCGTCTTGGTAAACATCTTGGAAAAAGACATATGTCAGTTTTAAAACTAAGTTAAACTAAGACTTTAGAGTTTTTAAACTAAGACTTTAATTTTTTATATATATAAAGTACTTTTCGTAAATTGCAGATCCTCTGACTGCAATCAAATTTATCAATTTATATTTAACATTGGATTTTCGTGAATTGTAGATGCTCTGACCGAAATCAAATCTATCAATTTATATTTAACAGTGGATTTCGTATCACCAGCTACTTTTTTTAGTGAAGTACGTCTAACATTCAGAAAACAAAATTTCTACTCTTTAGCGAATATTGAAAGGTTTGAGATTTATGTACGTATTATTTCAAAGAATCAATTAAAAAAATTTTTTAACTTGTTTTTCATTTTACAGCTGTAAGCCATCAATATTCTTTTTTGTTTCTGGAAAATGTTACGAATTCGAGCGATTAATTGAGCAATGATAATGTACTGAGCTCAGCAATAGCACGCTGATTAAAGATGTTGCTAGCAAACAAATAAACAAATTTATTACTTAATAATTTATTGACTCTGATGTTACATTGTTGAAGAAAATCTTCAAATAAATTTATATATATATATATATATATATATATATATATATTTATATCAAATTTAGTGAAGAAAAAAAATTCAAAATTGAACAATTGTTTTGAAAAAATATTTAATCGATAAAATTGCTTGTATAATTTAATCGATTTTTTTAATTAATTCTACTGGAAAAAAAGGCTTCAAATATAACCTTTGAAAAAATGTTTTCTAATTTATTAAGCTATCTTCTTTGAAAGAATACTCAATTCTGTGAAAATACGAGATCAGCAGCCTTTCAGTAATCCAAAAAAAATTATAATAAATAAATAAAATAGTCTACAACAATTTGATTTTCCTCCTTCCTTGGTTTTGTTTGATTATTAAGTTATTATTGTATTATTTTTTGCTGTAATAACAAGAGAATTATCTACAGCCATTGATTTAGTATTTGAGTTGTTAATGTATATGCAGTATGAAAACGAAGCTTATATGGATATTTATTTCTTTGGAATGAAATTAGCTTAAAGATGACAACAAAATGATATTGTGTTTTCTTTTTTTAAAAAAAAATAATATAGTTTAATGTAGCCAATTCTCTATATGGTTTCTAAAATATCATCATGATGCTTTTATTGCTTTATTTTCTTATATGCTAAATATAAAAAAAAGTATTGAAATCATTAAAAAATTCGAACTCGAAATTTTGGAAATTTCCAAGTTTTAGCACAAACACATTTTTTACATTATGACTGTTTGTCTGTCTTCCTGTGACCAAGATAACTCAAAAATACATTCAGACAGACGGATGAAATTTGGTATACTTGTTTTTACTCTAACTTTTTAGATCTCTATTAAATTTTGAGCAAAATCCATTCAGAGGACGTCTGTCTGTCCGGCTGTTCATATAAAAGTTAAAATTCAAGTAAAATAAATAAAATTCGTTGCACAGATTTAACGTTCACGTCTAGTGTAGACACTTAACTGAAAAACGCGGTGATTTAAATATATCGAATTCGGTATTTGAATTTGAGATTATACTTATAGTTTTGTGATAAATTTTGGAAATCAATTCTTTGTGAAAAACGCATCTAAAACTCAAATTCGATTTTCAGATATTATTAATAACATGCCAAGGATAAAAAAACTAGCCAAATACCATACGATAGATTCAGTAAAAATGCTACATTCACGGCAAGGGTTAATATTTCATAAATATAGTACGCCAATGGCGTTATCTGCATTAACATGTTTATTAGAGAATATGCGAGAAAAGTTTGTGGAGACCACTCTTGCTATTTAATTTTAAATAATCTTTATGGATCCTTGTAAAGCAACACAAAATATATGTATATGAATATTAAAGTGTAAATTATCAGAATTTGGAAGTTCGTGGATAGAAGATTGAAATGTGTTTCGCAAATCTGATGCCAGAGACTAAAAGGTATACAACCGATGGACTAAACCAATATTACTTCCTATAGCGCAATAAGATTTTATTCCCTGTCCCCCATTTAGTTCGCTAACAAATACTAAACAAATTACGCTCAAAAAAAGAAAAGTTTAGGCCTTTACAAATTCCTGCTGATTCTATTGATATATGAAGCACAAGCAATCAAAGATCTCGTGGGAATTTAGCAAAAAATAAGCAGTATTTAACAAGAATCGTAGTAATCCAGGTTTCGTTCACAACTGATAGTTCCCACATCGGTTAGTATACAAGTTAACCACTCTGCTCGATTTCCGATTCCAATTTAAATTTGTTTACTGCTTCCGCGTGAACTCATTCAGAGGCATCTGCAACATTCACCTCCTAACGAGATTCTATGGGCAATCTTAAATCTCAGATTGGCAAACCCCTGTGGTCCAAGTACCCTTTAACTTAAGAGCACCTCCCATATCATGATCGTTCCCTCCCAAAGCCGGTGCGTTCGAATTTATGAGCCATCTATCCTGAGAAAGGTACCGCGGAGCTCCAGGCAAAAATTTACAGCGCTTTGTTTTTTAAAACAGCAGAAAATTCCCATCGTTTTTGCGGAGGGAGGATGCAGTGGCCACCTGTGAAGCGGCCTTATTTGTGAACGAGGTGGAAACAACAGATTGCCAGACTTTGTTCTCAAGGTTTTCTTTCCTTCTGCTGATTGCCGAAGTTAGATCTCAACAGCGGGGCGTGCGATTGACACGATTGAGAAAATTGAATCGGATGTTCTATTGTATCCAAAAACACTTGTTGATTCGCCGTGCCAATTCTACGATTCAGTAAAACAGAAGCCTATTCAACCTATGGTTCATGCACAACTAATAGCTCATTATCTTTGTTTGGGATTGCCCAATTTTTACCTCAAACCTTAAAATGAATATATAATGGTGTGTGCCATTATATATTCATTATATAATGTCATTGTATATATTTGTTTATTGGTTTGATCTTCATTAGCGAGGCAGCCTCTTAAATTATAACGGGAATAATAGACGTTTCAAAAATTCTATCAAAATTTTGAATGTTCTAAAAAAAAAAAAAAAAACATGTTTTTTAGAATTTGGATTTTTAGCTAAAGTGTTAATCTCAATTAGTAACCAACGGGAGTGGTCTCCCCAAACTTTTCTCGCGTATTCTATAAAGATGTTATCCCAGAAAACACCCTGCATGATATTGGCATACAATAGTTACGAAATTTTAACTTTTCGCGAGAATTTAGCATTTTTACTGAATATATCGTATTATCTTTGGCGAGTGTTTGGGAGATTAATCCCTGCCATGAGGTCAACAGTATCCGAAAATAGAATTTGTGTTTCAGATGCATTTTTCCCATTCAATTGGAACTACAAAATCCGACACAGAACTACACTTCTAGTCCCGAAATCAGACACCAAAATTTGATGCTTCTGTAATTGAGTTTTTAGGTTATCGCGTTTATATGCTTCTGAAAGTACAGACCGATAGACGGTCAACTCGTTGTGGGATTTGGCTCAAAGTTTGATAAATATCTACAGTATAGATATTAAATCTGTACACCGAATATTATTTATCTAGATCTCTTTGTTTTGTAAATATTGTGTTAACTTATATTCAAACAGCCGGACAGACCGACTTGCTCTGATCAAATTTTGTTCAAAATTTGATAGAATCTACAAATTTGGTGTAAAGACAGTATACCAAATTTCACACTTCTTGTTCAAAGAGTTTTTGAGCTATCTTTATCGCAGACAGACAGTCGGACATTTTCTAAAGATGTGTTTTTCGAATTGAGGGAGGTCTAAAACTTGGAGATTCATCAAAATTCAGAGTTCGAATTTTTTGTCGATAACTATACTTTCTTTGTGTTACGCATACGAGAAAATAAAAAAGCAATTGAACAAACCACCTTTAAAATTTCCCAAGATATATCTTCAGTTCCTTGAAGTGTGTCTATACTTTGGCGCAGATTGTGTTGCAGTTATTCCTTTATAAATCTTTTATAAATGATTTAACCATTTTCATGATTAGTTTTTTGCATATAAGCAACCAGTCGTATTTCTATAAGTCTAGTTGATAGCAGAAAATGTACTAATAAAGCTAGCCGGGATTTCTTGTAGCTTGAGTTCAAAGTATAATCGGATAATGACAAGAGACTCTATTTTTGTGCATTTTGTGGTCATAAATGCTGAAATAACAATAATAATTTAATGTATAGTAATATAATTTTAATAATCATATCTTTACTTCAATGTCGCAGAATTTTATCTGAAATGTATTGCATGGATTGTATTTCGTTTCAAAATAATTGCAAGAGTTTTTAAAATAATATTTACGATTCTCTATTTGCTTTTATCAGTATTGTTCTAAATAATTCATTTCGAAGAAGGTTATTGGTTAAATTTATTGAAGGTTAAATGAAGATTATTGATTAAATTTATTGAAGGTTAAATGAAGGTTATTGATTAAATTTATTGAAGGTTAAATGAAGGTTATTGATTCGAAATTAACTTATTCTTTTTTTATTTCTATAATCGGTTTGTGAATAGCTGAAGTGGTTTTTATTTTCATATTTTAATAAAGAAAGGAAATAAGCAGACAGAGGGAGTAGAATAAAGTATATCCGAAATAAATAGTCCCAAAGGAGTATGAAAATTAGCTAAACAAACAAATATTCGCAGAAACTCTATATAAAATTGCTTTGAGAGACTGTCTATGCTTGCATAGAAATGTTATTATAGTCTTTATGGTACTGAACTTAGTAAAAGAAATACGGCAATTTGAAATCGTGTTTACCAGCATTCATTGCAAACTGATCATAACATTTAAGAATTTTTTTAGTAGTACTAACTAAGAAACACATTCTCTGCTTAGTTTTACCCTGGAATTAAATTAAAACGGGCTCTGAAATTTCATGGGCGGCTCTCTTGAAACATAATGAATCCAATCTTTTAAGTTTTCATTACCCAAATTAGTTACTCAAGATAACTAAATGCTGCCAGCGAGGATTCCAAACTGATGATACCAGAATAAACTGATTATTTCACAGGAGCTCAGCATTATTAGATTAGACAAAATCGGATTGGAAATTTTCCGATCAAAAGTCCCTAGGTACTTAGCTGGAGTTTGAAATTCCAGCTTATTATCATTCAAGGTAGTTTCTCTAGCCATCTGGGAAATGAATACTTTAAATATTCTTAGTGTCTTTTATTCATGCAAATTTCTACAGGTACATAGTAACTGGAAGTCGGGAGGGGGAGGCCACCCTTGAGATTTGGAACAGGCAAACATAAGTGATCCACGAGTTCTAATTGTCAATGTCCAAATTGGCCACTTGCCTTCGCAATAAAATTGAATTTCGAACTCAGTTCGCTTGCAGGCAGTAGCAAAACTAGTTGCATTAACCCAAAGAGGCATTAATTGACTTAGCGAAACAGAGCCGAACTCTGGAAATTCTTTCTGCTGTAACTCTCGCTGGAATGTCCTAAGGAGAACCTCTTAGTTACAAATTTTAAAAGTTTTAACTTCAAATCCCTTTACAATCCTGAACCCATTGCCTCTTAAATAAAACGAAAGTGACTCCGGAAGCAGAGTAGAGACGAGGTTTGAAAGTTTAATTAATTTATCCTGCAACAGTTCATGAGAAATTTACACCCAAACCAGTTGACTTCCAGAGAAATTCGTGACCCCCCTCCTCTCTGGCTCCCGCGGGAAGGCTTTTAAAGTAAACTTCCTTCATCTCTCTCCCCTGAAGAAAAGGATGTAGTGTGGAGTCCCATCCCTTTGGGATGTTCTAATGTTTATTTACTGCCTCCCCTTTATTCCTTTCTGGAGGGGGGAGACAATTCTTCCATCGTCCTATTATGGGTAATTGATCTAATATTGCAGCTCCGTTGTAAAGTGATATCCCTACGCACTGGGAGCCATTAACTCCGAGTTGCGGAAGGAAAGAGTCCCTCCGCCATCAGGATTAAATCGCTTTAGACACACTCGCGCTACCGGTCAAGCCTTACAGGAAATTAATGAGTGATGTGATGGGGGTTGCAGAACCGTTGGGGATTAGGAGCGATACGAGGTGTAAAGCTCCCATTGTGATACAGGCTAAAATGTTTTCGATGCAATTCGAAAATGCAATTACGACCCATTTCTTTGGAAGCACCCCCTTCGCCCACCCTTTTGCATCTCGACAAAGCTTTCCTTACCGTCTTGGCAGACGAAAAGAAGGTTGTTTTAGAGGGCGCTTCTGTTTTGCCGAGGACCCTCCGAAAAGGATGCTGTCAACAACTGTTAACTTGATTCCATTTGAGAGTGGTGGAGCGTGTCCGGAGTTGAATGGGGGGGAGGAAAGAAAAGAATACTGAAAGTGGCCCGGATCGAATCTTTCTTCGGGGAGATAAAAGTTCTCCAAATTGATACCGATGGGCTTAACGATTTCTTTTCGGACGGCAAGCGCTTTAACTGAGTCTATCCTTCCTCAAACGATGTGGTCTGGAACTGGTAGTCTGGTACTGACTTAAACGGAACTTTAAACTTTTCCTGTTTAAACATTTAAAATGTCTTTCAAGAGAATAAAGGAGTCCACTGATTAGGATGAACAGGTCCAAATAGGGTCTTTTAAATTCACTTTAAAATGAGAGCTCAGTTATTTAACGAAGAAACCGTGAGTGGCGACCCAAAGAGTTAGACCTAACGGATTAGAATATATGATTGAAAGGAAAGAAGCGAGACAAAACTGTTGACATTTTTTGACCTTTTTCCTTTTTATTATATATATATATATATGTAATGATATCCCTTAATCTAATTTAAATCCCAATTAACTTCCTAATTATCTTAATTTAGCCCATATTAACTTCATTCTAAAACTGTCTCGTATTTTTTGGTGCAATTCCATTTTTTTATTTAATTAATTCGACACGTGCTATAAAAAATTGCTGTTCAGCATTTTCTTACGCTCCTATTAAAGCATAAAAATCCCTAATGCTTACAACATCCTTTTAAAGCTACCTAAGATTCCTTTCCTAAAGCTACATGAGCCAAGGAAATTCCTATCAAAATCTCGTAGTAAAATCACTGAAGGAAAAATTTGGCTCTCTGTTTTGCGGTAGTGTAGCGATGTAAACTGACACATCTTTTATGATCGTTTATTCTTTGTATAAAAATTTTGCCTCCCACCGTGAAATAAAGCTAAAATTTAAAATTTTCATAAGTTTCTTCTTCTTCTAAAGATTATATATATATATATAATCTTTAAACGTTTTTATGCTTTCGTAAATCGTAAAAACATCTGGTAGCCTATCTGTATGATTGTTCTCAGAATCATTGAAAAGAATCAACATGGATGTTAAAAATAAGAGTTATAAATGAAAAAAATTTAGAAGGAAAAATAGTATGAATATAAAGCGAAAAGAACCAAAATCAATTATGTACATAAATTACAATTTATTACAAAAAGGACACAAACAACATACAAAATGAACAAAGGATTATAAAAAGAATATAGCACAATTATATATACTATAGATATGATTGATATTAAAGTCATGTCATTTTCTTTAGCCTTGAACCTGTTATTTTTACTGTGTACATGAACCTTCCTAATGAAATCAAATCCGATGGCATCATATTACTCGTATAAATTCAAAATCCATATTGTCTTTTACGGTTACGCAATTTCACTGTCTGGCTCCTCATGCAGACTGCGCATAAAATAATCAAAATCTTTTTACTAAATTTTTAGGTTTTACAATGGCAGAAAATCACGTGATTAAATGCTTGATAAAGCAATAAAAACAATTCGAATTTAATTGCAATAATAAAACCTATTGTTGAAAATCAGGCTAAGGAAAAATTTGTTTAAAAAGTTGCCAACACTTATGAAGAAATTTGCACGATAAATAAATCGGCATCATAAATAAACTATTTCTTTTTTTTTAATCATGTGAAAATTATTTTTGCGCAATAGTGTTCTCGAAAGTTGTCGGGCGAAAATGCTAAAAGGTGGCTAATTTTTTTTAGTTAATTAAATTTTTAAAAAATTAACATGTACATTTGTTCCTTCCAGACTATTTAGCCAATCAAATGTTTCGGTCACATTTGATTGGCTAAATAATCTGCTCATTCGAGCACCATCCATCCACGCACACATTCTTCTGTATTATTAATAGAAATAAATATTTTACATTTAAAATTTCTTTAATGCACAAACAGTGTATGGATATCCATGGAAGTGAATATTAAAATTCACTGCCAAAAATTTGTTACATCGAATACGGTATGCGGATATTAAGAATTTGGGGAGAAAAAATTGGGTCTTTCTTTATGACACTATCAATGGCATGAATAAACAGGCAGTTAATTTAATCTTATAGATGAACATTTTATTTTTTGAAAATTCATGAGTGTATTCCTATCTAAATACCTACATAAGTATTATTTGGATGCCTCAGCCATTGCTATCATTTTCTGCAATGTCTGAACCTGCACCGCATTCTGTAAACTTTAATGTCACACTAACATTAAGGCGTTTGATCCTGGTGGAAATTAAATACGTTCTCCAAATCACACACACATAGGACAGTTTTTTTTAGAGAGAAATGGGATCTCGAATCAGCGGATTTCTAACAAGTATAACAGAGATGATAATACAAAGCTTTGCACATGAGTTCAATGATAATAAACATGTTTCTATTCCATTTTGAATTTATACAAATATTAATATTTTTGACTGTTTCATTTTCTGAATAATACACTTTCATTAAGCGAGAAGCATAAGATGTAAGGTATTACAGAATTGTCCAAGTGTCCATTACAGAATTGTCCAAGTATACTATGTGATATAATAATCAATATTTTATATATAGAGGAATTTTGAAATACTACTTGAAATCCATAGGTTAATATGACCACTGAATGAATATGCTTTTTAATAGTTGACTTAGGAAACAAACATTTTAAATAATAATTCTTCTTTGCATGATGGTGGAAATTTCCATCATAGCATTTAGTGAACAAAAAAATATACTCAAAACAGGTGTACTGTAAATTGGTTGTTGCTGGCAACTTTTTTTCACGACTATTGCTTGATAACGAACGTAGTTGTCGAAACAAAATCAAATGTTGTAATCATTGTAGTGGGTTTGAACTTGTCATTCCGTTGTTGGTTGTGGTTGGAAGAAACGTGCGATTTCTTTAATATTTTTTATAACTAGCCTGAGATTTTTTTGCTAACAAAATCGATAATGAGTGGAGAAATTTAGAAGAGAGGGACAATGAAGATTTTGTACTGAGCTTAACATGTAAATTTGCATGATGATGGATCACACTGTTTTTTAATCATTTTATATTATATATTTATGTTAGGATTTTTTAAAAACATTTTTCTTTTAATCTAGAGAATGAATTATATCTCCCTGATTTATTTCACAAAAAAGGGGAAAAAAATCGTGCCAAGGCGGGTTAAATTATTTTACAAAGAGCATATTCAATTCATAGTGATGACCAGTGGAATGTGTTATAGGTGCAATGGTAGTTTTTTTCACTGCTAACTACCATTGCAGCACTGAAAATATATTGCAGTGTTTCGTAGTAGAATTCAAGGTGCTCACATTTCTAACAAAATGCCACAACTTCTGAAAACACAGTACTTTATCTGAGACGTTTTTATTTTCTTGTTTCAAAAACGCTTCAGATCCATAAAATGAGAAATTAAAGCAAAATATTTAATTTATTTAATTTTGGATAGAATTTTAAATGATGAATTAAGAGTCATTCTTATGCAAGGTTTAAAAGCTGCAGATTTTTTGAATAGCAAGATTTTTTTTTTTGTTGCTAACATGATAAATTCGTAAGTTGATAATATTTATGAAATGCGCAACACGCATCCCTCGAAATCGTTAAAGACGTTCTACAAGGCAAACCGTTGGCTCTTCGTTTACCAAATTAGCACGTAGTTGCACAATAAATTTTTTTTTTTTTTTGAATTTTAATTAAACTTTTAGTTAAAAATGAATTGAGGTTTTAACGAGTTTTTTTTTAATAATTTTTTAACATATTATTGCAAGAAACTTTTTTTAAAATTTAAAAGAATTCACGATTTAGTGATACCAATTTTATTGATATGAAATTTTTTTTATTATATTTATATTTTTTATTATTATATATTTATACTTTATTATTATTATAAATTTATATTTTTTAAATATATTGATATTCATTATTATTATATATTTATATTTTGTATACTTATATTTTATTATTATTATTATATATTTACACTTTTTATTATTATTCATATTTTTATTTTTATAATTTCTATTTTACTTAATAGTTTTAAATGCAATTTTTTCTCTCATATATAAAAACACTTGAAATAAAAAAGCAAGATTTTCAGAAATTATTGCAAATACTTTAACAATTGTTGCGCGATTAGGCATAAATACATATTGTATATTGGAATTTATTACAAATTGTGGTTTTAACAAGTTAACTGTTTTTGACGAGTATACTCGTCATGGAAAAAGTACAACATTTTGCTTTATGACGAGTTTATTTTATGATAATTATTATATTTATAAGTAATTACTTATATATGTTATTATATGTTTATGAAAATTCATATACGTATTTTCCGAAGAGGTCGAAACAGTGAAATGGTTAACATACTTCATAACATTGGATGATCTTAAGATATAAAGTTTTTAAACTGGTATTTTCGATGTTAAAACTGAAACGTAATACCAGGTAAAATGAAACCAGAATATAAAGGCTGATAAATTGCACCTAGACGTAAACAAAGTGGTAGAATTGTACCTAAAATTTTATTTTGTATGATAGTTCAGATTATTATTTTGAATTTCATTTAATCTTTTTCACTTATTTTGCCATTTTTATATTTCATCCTATTTTCGCTTCAAACTTGCCCAACGTGAAAAAATAAGGCTGTATGAACTAAAATTGCCTGTAGAAATTGTAGAATTGGTAGAAATTGTAGCATTGGAGAAGATTGGTTACATCTTTTCTTCTTATACGAACATTAGGGAGATAAATAAAGAAGATTGGAAGAAACTGTGAGAGATTGAAATCGTTTACCTTATTTTTACAACGAACATGAAAATAAATCAACATTTTGTTCCTAAAATTTATTTTTATCACGAATTTTGACTTTCAAAATCTGTTGAAAGTCAAAAATTCAACGATGCGTTTGAAAGGTTTAACACATTGGTGAGTTTGTTCGCTTGATCAATGTTTTCAACTGGCAATTCATTTTTCTATAATTTGGCGCATTTATTAAATGAATTTTTTTAATATAAGACATTTTTTAAATACAAATTACGTGAATATATCTGATAGATTAGGAATAGCGTTTTTTAAAACGGAATTCTCATTCTAATATCTGGGATAATTTGAAATCCATAAATAAAACAGCTTCCTTCGTAAATAGAAATCTCAATCGGTAATAGAAAAACTTCTAACATTAATAAAAGTAATTTGGAATGTTTTTCCCATGGGCTTTTATTATACTAACCGCCTTTGGTGACCAGTTTGTTCGCTCAGATTTTAGGCTGTTAAATTATTAATATGGGATGCACTTCTTTAAAAATGTATTACATTTTGTAATTTGATACGATTAAAATGCATGAACTCAATTAAAACAGGTTACTGCAAATTACTAAGTTTATATATTATGAAATGAAAGCGGAAGTGAAAATCCTATTACTGATTTAACGATTGGCAAAAGCACGTGTTTGAATGTTTTTATGGAGGGTTTGAATCCCCTGATAGCATTTAAAAACATTGTTTCAGGTAGAGTACCAAACTGAGTTAAAAAATATTATTAAAGAATAAAAATAGCGTACAGAAATGAAATTTATGTCATTAAAAGATGATTTTTAAGTAATTATTTTTTATAAGATAAATGCTTTGAAATTAATGAGTATCGATTCTCGTAAGCAAGTCATAACTATTATGTCTAAAATTAAGATTAATATATGGGCGCCTAAATAGAAAAAGCTTTTGAGCGATTTCTCACGAAATACAATAGTGACAATTCTTTATTGCAATTGTTTTTTAGCATCTCTAGTATCACCCAGAATTGCAGGCTTTAAGAGAGTTTTTGGACTATTGGCACGATTTTGACGTGCTTTTAGAGAAACCGTACATTAATCTTAAGTCTTATTACGCTTACTTATTTGGCAACGATTGTTTATTTTTGCACTTGATTGAATTTCTTGTTTGAAGCCTAAGTTCTTGATTTCTTTTATATCTTCTTTCCTCTGCCTGAATGTCCTTTACGGTGACTGGGCGAAATATCTCCCCAACATACCTAATAATATTTTTCTGCTCCATTAATTAGCCATGCGATCATGGGAAACATTTGATTCTGTACAGCCATAAAAATGTTAATATTTAATTATAATTCCTTATATTTTCTTTTTCAATATTATCTACATGTTATTTCAATTGCTTTTAAAAACTCATTGAAATTTTGTCGTTAATTTAGTGAAAAAAAATTGAGAAATTTTATTTATACGTATAATGATATATATTTATTGTCTGATGTGTTATTTATTGCTTTTATTATATATATATATATATATATAAGGTGTTGTCGAATTCAACCGACAGAGGGAGCATCAAGAGGATAAAGAATCACCGTACAACAAAGGGTCCCAAGCGACGCTTAGTAGGTGAAAATTGCAAAAATAGAGGGAGTCCCAGATTTGTTGGAAACTGTAAAAAATAAATAAAAAAATAACAAATGATGTTTCAACTATGAATTTTTTAAAAGTGAAAACACATTCTTAATGGGGTTTTTTTCATGTGCGTAGCATTCCCATTTGATGATCTAGGGGGTCATAAATTACTGAAATCGAAAAAGTAGTTTAGAAAAATATTAATATATTTTTTACATTTTGCATATTTACAAAAATATTAAAACTTGAAGAAAAATAAAAGCTTGAAAATGTAAGGAATTTTATATTCTATAATTTGATATAAACGTGTAGTGTGAAAACTAAGTTGTTTTAAAGATATTTAAGAAAAACAAAAATGGGAACCAGAAATTATCGCTGCAAAACGAGTAACCGATGTTCGCAAAAGAGCGTAGTCAAATTCGAACGATAAATTCAGAGCACTTTATTTAGAAACTATCCTGGAGTTTCCTTGGATCCTAGTTTAGTAAGTAATCAATGCCAATACAAGAATGATGTTTTATGCCCTGATAAAGGAAAGAAATTTCTGTTGGAAAATGCTAAGGATGCAGTTAAGATTTGATGAATGCTGGTTTGATTCTCCATTCTATTTAAGATCTGTGGTGTAAATGAGTCTTAGAAACTTTGTCGTCATGGATCAAGCATCTTTAAGTTCGTATGGTTTGTAAGTCCTGGGAGCAGGATGTTGCTCAGGTGTCATTGTAATCACCAGACTACAATTTAAAATCCAAAGGGTTCCTTCTAAAACAGCTCTCAAATAAATTCAAATTTAACAATTCTAACTATATTTGTTTAAAAGCAACATTTGAATTGCTCTTTTTTAATTCTTTCTTTGAAAAATTATTTTCATATTACTTATAAGGTTTATTATTATTATTATTTGAAACTTTCAAAAAGCTTAGCGAAATTTCTTTTGTTCTGTTAATTAAACAAATTACTTTTATTTATGCTTACCGAATCTTTATACGTTTATTGAAATCTTTGAAGGATCCATTTTTTTAGTAATGATATATTAGAATATTTTTTTGGGTTAGAAGTTTTTTATAAGACAAGAAAGTCATTTGACTTATTGCTTTCAATTAATTTTATTTACCACAAGCATTTTTGAGAAAACGGAGAATGGTAAGGGTGGGTTAATTAATAATTATTTAAACAATGAAATTTTTCCTATGATTTGAGAAAAGCAAACAGAGATTCTAAGTTCTTGTTTCATTGAAATATTTGGCTAAAACTTACTTTCTTTTGAGTGTTTACACATTAACATTAAAAAAAAAAGGATTAATTGTTTAAATTATTAACCAATTTTTATGAAAAAGTAATATGACTTGAAATGAAAGTGCTATTTCAAATCAAAATTTCACAATAAGAAAGAATTATAAGAATCAAAATTTCACAATAAGAATTTCTGCTTAGTTAATTATGCACTCAAAGTGGCGAAATCGGTCTTATTATTGAGCTTCGGGGCTTTATCAAAGTTTTATTTTGAAATAACTTTTGAAAATGAAGGACGGAAAGGGGAGGACGAGCATTGATCATGTATCTAGGCATAATATGCCTTTAAATGAAATTAAAATCGGTGAAATCGGTTTCACGCATGGGCAAGGGGTGGGGGACTCTTTTTTTTTTTTTCTTCTTTTTTTTTATCCATAGAGAAATGTACAGTTAAGTACAGTTTTAGAAACTTCTCATGAAAGCTTGGATAGATGACCATTGATGATATACGTCGGCTTCTTAATCTTTTATAAGAAATAAAAATTGGCGAAACTGGTACAATGATTGCGACTGGAGAACATATTTTTGACCAATTATCATGATAGTTATTTAATTTAATTTTTAAAAATGATTATATTGTAAAAATATTTATTAATATTTTGTGGCTTCTATAGTTACTAAGAGATAACAGCTAAAAGAAGAGATGATGAAATAACATGCCAAGGGCATTTACAAATCAATTAATGGTGGTAACTATAAATTTCACGATCTTAGAAAAAGTGTGAATGAAAATGATATTTTCTTGATAATTAAAACGCAAGAATTATTAATATTGAGGCAAAAGGAAAAAAGAAAAACCACATTATTTCCTTTAATATTTATTATTTCTCTTATGTTGATCATGAAACTAAATAAAAAACGTTAAAATGTTAACTTAAAGTTTCCGCCGGTAGGACGCTAATAAAAATTGATTACCATTTAGAAGGAATGAATGTTTTGAGAATTAAAGCTCCTATATTTGTACAAGGAATAGACATAACTCTTTTTTTAAAGTTTTTATTTTGTCGTCCTGTTGCATTTATCATTAAAAGAAAAGATAGAAACCAAAGGAAATCCCCTTCTCTGTCTCAAAGAGCAAGAAAAAGTCCAGAAAACGAGCCCCGATCCCCCTGTCCTGTCCCCTGAAGCTTGAAAATGGAAGTTCTTAAGATTACAACACTGTCTCAGCGAACCGGCCAACCACACATCCCATCGCTACAAATGTCACGCGAGCGGTTCATAATGGCACGCTTTGGAGAACTTAACGCCACTTCCGAGCCAGACAAGATCCATTCCCATTAGCATCCTCCCTGTCCCGGTCGTGGCCAGGACAGCCAGCATTAATAATCCCGTGGTCATCGCGGTGTGTCCGAGTCGGCCTTGCGGAAAACGCCATCCTACACCAGAGGAGGAGGAGGATTAAGACTTGTGCTAGTAGCAAGCAACTGAATTTATATGGATGAGGTCCGTAATCCGAGGATGACGTCATCGAGCGTGAACCAGTGCCAAATTAGGTCTGAAGCGGAGAAGATGCTGAAAGAGGGGTCGGGGGTAGGCAGAATTGTCACAAGGGGGGGATGAGGAATTAACCGTGACTGTGGTAATTGTGTGCGATATGCCCCCCTTTGGACAGCTGCCGGCATTAAGAACAATGAGCAGCTGCGCCTAGTAAGAGGGTGCCTTTGTCCGTCGGAATCAGAATTAAGCACGGTTTGGGATGATTTTAGGAATGACAAGGGGGGTCGTCTAGGATCTAGAATCAGAACAACGGAAGTGTTTATGTTGACACGTGTTCAAAAAGCGTTATTATGGTACTATAAGTGCTTGTATGTTTAACAGGTTTATAGTTTCTCCATGCACTTTTCTTTTAGAACTGGATATAAATGTTCACATCTTTTAATAGCAATATATTTTAATTTAGATGCGGTCTATTGAAATATAATATTTGAAATTATTTATAGAAATCAAAGTTTCGAACTCTAAAGACATTACAACTCTCTCATTTCTTCAAAACTGCTGTCAGATACATTGTTCATTGTCTTAGTGTAAAGAATAGCAATAGGATTACATGACAAAATATATGAAAAAAATGTTACTGCTCCAAAAATTCAAATTAGAAATTGATTTTGACTATATTTATAGTATATTAAATCTGTATAGTGGTGCGTAAGCTGAGACAAAAACAGAAGGCGGAGACACATATCCTGTAGGCAAATAATATAAACAAGTAAATTATATACGGACTTGTTTTTTAACATGAAAAGTCCGTTTGATTTTTCATATAGATTGTTAATGGTATGAGATAATAAATTTCCTTATAAAATTGTCAAAATAAAAATTTGACAATACTAAATATAATTTCATAAATTTCCTTATAAAATTATATTATATCATTATTAAAATTGATTATCATGATTTGATGATATAATTCAAAATAAGCAACTGTTATTCTATATTCTATTTACAATGTTATCGCTACACACAAATAAATGTTTGCTTTCTGAGTTGCCTTTTCTTATATTTACTAAACACAGTTAATGTGGCGAACACATTTGTGGCTTTGTAATAAGAAATAAAAAAGATGGTCATTTAGAAACTGCGCAGAGTAGCTACACCGGTGTACTGGAGATTTGACGGTGCACGTGAACTCAAGTGTTGTTAACCTCCGAGCATTACTGTTATTTAGAAAATACGCGTGAAGTGTCGTTATATAATGCATATTGAATTCAAAGGGATTAATGAGTGGATTACATAATAAAATTAATGATATAACAGAAAATGTAAAAAGAAAAAACATAAAGTGGCCAATAGAAAAATAGAAGGAGAAAGTTTTAAATAACGATAAATACTGACAATTCAACAGAATAATCGTTTGCAGGGAAGATACCAGAAAGCTGCGTAGAAATGTGAGAAGAATCAATGGGTATGTTCAGAAGACGAGGGATTCAGGAGAGAAGCAAAAACTTTCGAAGGTGCTATCATCGGACTGGGGATTAGCCACACGAAGATAGTGGAAATCAAATAGCTTAGAAGTATGATCAATTATACTAAATTTATGGAAAGCAAAAGATCTGCTAATTAACAAAAATTATTAAATTTTCAAAAACTTCTATTAAATTTTTCAAAATTATATGCGATATTTTTGTGGATGATAAAATGAATCGTAAGTCATTTCATCCCTTGTGACACCAAGACTTTAAACTTATTAATGCGTTTATCTTAGGATTATTTTAAGATGTTAAAACAAATCGAATTCCTGAATAAGACATTAGGCGTCATAAATTACAGACTGATCTTTGCTCGGGTGCTCTCAGGGGCAAGAGGATATTTGGTTGAGTTCGTAGACAACTTAGCCATGATCTTAAAAGCTTCATTTTCAGGCTTGGTTGCTCCAAGATTCAAGCGTCAAAATGCTATCCTTTAAGTTGCATGCTCTGCTTTTTTTTTTCTTCTCTCATTTTAAATAGTAATCTTCCATCCTGTGAAATTTTTCAATAATGTTGATTATGCCAATAGCTGAAGGCATCTTTGATACACAGTATGTCCCCCATTTCTGAATGCCATTAACTGACTGCATATACATATATTAATGAATAAGGATTAAAGTTTTATATCAATAATAATTTTTTGGAGCTCAAATACACAAAGTGTCCTCTCTAATCTTAGACCAATAGATAATTCCCAAACCGTAAGAGACAGATATATTTTTAATGTTAGAAAATACTCTAAATGATGTAACGATTAGATTAGTTATAGTAACGTCCCGTTTTAAAGTAATACTGGAGCTATTTTGGAGCGTAGTCAGATAACAGAATAGTTGTCTGAAATTAGGTCTCAAACCGAGCTCTTACCGTCAGGTCACAGCGGCTCCATCCTAAGTTTCGTAAAGAGTTGTATTTTCTGTCTACTGAATCAATGAATATTTTGCTCAAAAATATCATCATTAAATTTATATAAAGTCGCCGTCCTATTAGTCATAGTCAGGACGTTATTCCTGGCACACTAGCATTTTTCAATAAGAAAAATAGTTACGCTTCGAATTGAATTTTCCTGTGATGAAATTCAGACACGAAAGAAAAGTAACATATTACTTGCCAATGGATTCTAAAATTGTCCGCGCTATTGCGCATGCGTTGGAATAGGCTTAATTCGGCAAAATAGGGGCGACAGGAAAGTTTGAGATGTTTTCATTTAACAATAAAGTAAATTCCGGAAATACGCACATCTTTCTGCGTGGCACCCTTTAGTGAGATAGAATCGTCTGAAAGTGATCGTCTCAGGATACTGAAACGAACAATAGTACTCCTTTAGAAAGAAAGAAAGAAGAAGAAAAAAGATCATCCCATGCTTCGAAGAAGGGGGGGGTGTGTGATCGAATGCCTGATTCAAAACATCGTAATGTGATAAAGTTTTAGGCTTTATTTGTCTATTTTTATTTATTACTAGCCGCCTTTGGTGACCAGCCGGTTCGCCAGTATTACCACTCGCTACAATTTTCAATTAAATATTTTAAGTAACTGGTCTCTTAATAGATTCTTAAACAAAACATTTTTAATCTTCAAATTTTGATAGTCATACCAAACTTATACTGTTGTTTAGATCGTTTCGTTCAATCTACTATATATATTTTGCTAATTTGTTGTCATTTCCGGTAAAACTTCAGCTTTAATTTAAAGTGAAAATGATGAAATTGCAATTAATATAAAGATATTTTTTAATAAAACCAAGCATTTTATTTTATTTATCATCTTTATTGTTATCTATTTATTATTATTATTATTATTGAATATCAGTATTGCAAACAGAATCGCTCGGTATTTAAGTCTTGTGTGAACTACAAAATATTTTTCATAATTTATGTAATATCTCAAAGAATAATTCAACACAAATTTCTCAGATTCAGCATAAAATTCAGTTTTTAGTTTTGCTTTCAAAAGGATTGCAATGAAATCAATAATAATATTTTGTTCCCGCCTATAAATATATTTCAAAAATTATGAAGTCTAAATTTAATGCAGCAAGGTATCATATTCTGAGAAATATTCTGGACACACCAAATTTTAAATAAATGAATGAATGTTTCTATTTTCCACGATCAACTAAGACTTATTTATAAAGTTTTGAATGTTAAAAATTTAGAAAAACTCAACATTTTCATAATCTTAGGTCAATTAATCTTGAGAAACCTGCGCGCTGATTAGTGTATTTTCTTTGAAACGATCGATGGAAAATCTAAATTATCCTTTTTTTATTGAATAGTGATATTCAAATTTTCATAAAGTCAATTTAAGTGATTGATTTAGTCGATCGGAAATTAACTCTTTATTTAAAATATTAGTGTTTCAAGAACATTTTGTTAATCGTGATTTCCAGAGCAGAAGCTTTATGTAAAATCAAAAAATCGTTATTTATTAGAGCATTTATTGAATCAAGTTACATAAAATATAATCATTTTCCATTTAGATCATTTTAGCAGATCTGTGTCTGACTAAAGGTTTATAAATTAGCTGTGTGGTCCTGATTTGAATGGATATCTTGTTCATATTAAACAAAACTTGCCTTAAAATAAAACTGATTTATTGGATTAATAATATAGAGAGTGTAAAAGATCATAAAATAAGTTTTCTTAAATTTATTTTTTAGAAAAAATAATATTTCATATTTGTTTCATTTCCTACAGACACGTGCCGAAAATTATATTTTTGCAGATTTCATTTCCAAAAAAATTTAATTTATTTTTAATTTGAGCTTTAATCAATAGGATGGCAACACTTTGAAAAAAGCTAATTTTTTTCCCATAAATGCGAAATGTGCTCGTGCAGCTTAAATTTTATTTTTATTTTGTACGAAAAAAATTATTGAAAAATATAGTTAAAATATTTATTTAAAAATTCATTAAAAATAGAAACTTAATTTTAAGGTTAAAACATTGGTGTCATTAAAAAAATTATTTTTTAATCTTTAACTTCATGTAAAAATCTTTTTTGTGCGGTTATATTTTCGGATTATAGCAGAAACACGCCAAAATTCCGCTTAATTTTTAAATAAATAAAATTATAATTAAAAATTCGAAAAAATAACCCCCAGGTGCACATTCCCGGCCTCCAAGGTATACACGTGCCAAATTTGGTAGCTGTAGGTTGAACGGTCTGGCCTGTAGAGCGCCAACACAGACACACACACATTGAGCTTTATTATAAGTATAGATTTTATCTTATCTATTTTATTATGCTTTAAAAACCTACTCTTAATTATAGCAGCGATAATGTGTATACGTTTACAAATGTTTTTAATATCACCGCTCTGCATTAACTATTGCGCCTGTGAATAAACAAGTAACTAAATCAATGAAAAGTATTGTTGTGAGGAAAATATACTTAAAAATGTACTATAATAATAGAAAATGTTGTATTTCAATAAAAAGGATATCAACTAAAAAGCTTATTTTTGAAGTCATAAAAAATGCTTTTTGCGATAGTATGCAACGAAGTATGGAAGAAAAACGTTAAAATGCAGATTAATTCGTAATTAAAAAATTAATTAAAATTATTAAAAAGACATATTTAATGAGCGCCTATACTTAAAAAAACTATCTACAAGAGAAATTTGTTGGGTCTAGATTCAACTGTCTGTTACGTAAAGCGTTATGAGCGATTTTGGCATTATACAGCGCAGAAACAATTCAATAGAAAGGATATCAATTAAAAAGCTTATTTTTTTTCGATAGTATGCAACGAATTGTTAACGAAAAACGTTAAAATATCGATTAATTTTTAATTAAAAATTTAGTTAAAATTATGAAAAAGACATTTTTAATAAACTTCTAGTATTTAATAACAAACTACATGGAAAATTTGTTAGTTCTTGATCCAACGGTCTGTTATGTGAAGCATTATGAATGATTTTGGCATTATATAGCGCAAAAACAATTTTTGTACTTCAATAAAAAGGATATGCATCAAAAGGTTTTTTTTAAGTCATAAAAAATATTTTTTGAGTTGCGAATTGTTGAAGAAAAAGGTTAAAATATCGATTAATTTTTAATTAAAAATGTAATTAAAATTATGAAAAAGACATTTTTAATGAGCTTCTAGTACTTAATAACGAACTACAAGGGACATTTGTTAGGTCTAGATCCAACGGTCTGTTATGTGAAGCGTTCTGAAGGATTTTGACATTATACAACGCAGAAACAATTTGCAAAAAGTAGACTGGTCTAAAAGTATTATTATGTTTAAAAAAAAGAACTCAACTCTTTGTGTTCCATCATCCTCCATTTCTATCCAATCACTGAACTGTACTAATCTATAGAGACTCGAACCGATGGAGTTCGGTTACATGTTACAGAGATTATTGTAGTCCATATTCCACGCTCGATTAAAAGACAGGGATTCTCGAAGCGTGTCTTCGCTAACTGATACAAAAACTGACAATAACCACATGAATGGGGGATGGAGCGGGAAAAAAATGGAAGCAGTGGCCATTGGACACGCTGACTGCAACCGTGAGTTTTTCGAGTTGTGTCACGTGGGGGGAGGGAGTCGATTTTTTCCGCTCTTATGATCTGTAGATCCCGCACATGAGTTATTGTTCGTTTTTTGAATGAAATCGTAAACGTCAGGTATTACGTGCCTTGCCACCGTGCAGTTGCGGTTACAGCAGAGAGGAAAAGTTTTTTCACTACAAGAGATTTGAAGAATCGGAGGGTCGCCGATCTGTATTGGATTACTCAGGAAATGACAGTTTTAATAAAAGGAAAGAAAAAAAAAGCGGCCAATGCTAGCCCCGAAATTTTTTCGCATAATATCCAATAAATGTCTTATCTTTTTTTCCTCCGCATAAGATTGAGAAATTTGAGTAAAGCAGCCTTGCAAGACATGGATTAAATTACGAAATATGGATCTTTGCATGAATCTAACATTTTTACTGAATGTATAGAGAGAATATGCATTTTGTACTTCATTTTTGCTGGCCGATTGATAAAAATTAGACACAAAATATCAGTAGTAGATAAAGATAACTTACTGAACTTCATTGATTTAAATCCTTCCGTTCGCGAGTTACTGCTTTTAGGTGCATGCAAGAAAGAGTACAGACTGACAGACGGTCAACCCTATGTCAGATTTGATTTTAAATTTTATGACAATCTACATTCTATATACTAAAACATGGCACTAAGTTTTATCCACCAAATCCTTTGCGTTTTGTAGTTATCTTGTTCATTTGCACTCGCGTAGCTAGACAAACGTCTTTGTTAATGGATTTCTTTCAAAATTTGGTAGAAATCTGCAAATGTTAATGGATTTCGTTCAAAAATTGGTAGAAAGCTGCAAATGTTAATGGATTTCGTTCAAAATTTGGTAGAAATCTATAAATGTTAATGGATTTCGTCCAAATTTGGTAGAAATCTATAAATGTTAGTGGATTTCGTTCAAAATATGGTAGAAATCTATAAATGTTAATGGATTTCGTTCAAAATTTGGTAGAAATCTACAAATGTGATATTAATTACACATATCAAATCAAACACATATAAAAAAAATTCGACCTTGAAATTTTTTGACAATTGTAATACTTTATATTTCGTATATGAGAAAGAAAAAATCGTCGGGTTTATTCCGTATTGAGTATGAATTCATATGCATCATTTCTATTTCTATTACATTAAAAAATAGATCTTATACTTTTTATTTGATTACAGCATAAATCTACAGCTCCGGAGTTTTGCTAATAACTCCATATCAAGCCCCTTATGCAGAGAATTCTTCGTTCTTTTCTCTTTCCTAAATCCTAAAATCAGATATTTGTTATGATTTTTATTTCAATGTTTGTTTAGATAGTTTGTAGGCAATAAGTATTGCGACAATTTGAAACATATAACCTTTAATTTTGGGTCACCAAGAAGAAAGTTTATTTCGAATATAAAAAAATTCAAGGTAATTTCAAGCAAAATTTTATATAAATAACAAACTATTTTTATACAATACAAAGTTTACAAGGACATTTGTTAGGCGGATTAATCAATTGAAAAAAAGGCACTGATCTGGAAAAGGAAAAAAAATAATAGAACTTTAAATAATGCTCTCGAAATTCAACGTCATTAAACGAGCAGCATATTGATTGTATTGAATCTTTGTTTCAATTCTAATAAGCACAGATTTAAGTTAGCTTTAAAACATGATAAAAAATATATGTAGGATCTATAAAATTGTGGGATTCCTAAGCAGCTACTTTCTCTTATACGTTAATTCGGCCTTGTTAATAAGAGTAGCAAATTGCTAACAATACTACCTTCACTGATTTCGTTATATTTTATACAAATTGTTGAATAATTACTTAAATGGCGCAATAACAAAAACTATGATACAGTCATATGTTTCTATTTCAATTAATTAAATTTTTTCCCTCAGCTTTATTTTCCATTTGAATTTATGATATCATATTCATAAAAAAAAGTAAGTGTTGCAGTAACTTTGGTCATTATTTTATATAAGTAGGTGAGAAATTTTTTAAATAAATTATACACTGTAGAGGATTAAAACTATTAAATAATTTGGTTTACAATATCTATGAAGCACAAAACAGGTTTCAGCAAAGATTTTGTGTCACTTAATAAATATCTTTTTTTATTATTTTAATAACGATGTTTCTATATGTAAAAATAATTGTTTTACCTTTAGTGGTGTCCTTTCAATTTAAAAGAAATGTTATGCATACTATGTTTCTTTTTTTTCTCATCAACATGTAATTCGTAATGCCTGATTAAATTAATATAAAAATATCAATAATGCATTCCTTAAAAATAATAACTAAATAAATACATTTTTATTAATATATTTTTTAAAATATATATATTTAATTTAATACATACTTCAGAAGATATTAATAAATCAACCAAAAATTACCTTTATTGGTGTTTTAAAAATTAATTGATACAACTTATATTTTCCTTTAAATTAAAAATAAAGTGGCGATAATAGGAACATTTTATGCTCTATAATATTTTTTTAAACTTCATAATATATTTTGGGGTAAAATACTATGCATGTGAGAGTACTAAAAAGATGATAACAAAGGACTTAGAAATTTTTTAAAAAATAATTAAAAATAATAATCAAAAACAGAAGAGAAAATAAAGGTACTACAAGCAAGAAGTCTGTACTTATTTTTGAAACCACTGCACCAACAGAATCCAGTATTCTACGTATTTGCAATTAACAGTTCTATAACTTAGTTCAAAGCTCTGATTGAAGCGCTCTCTATGGCGAGATTGGATCTCCCAAAACTTTATGGCGAGGTTCCAGATTTTGGTCTCCCAATACTTTCTCTCATACCATCTAATAAAGATATTATCCCCAATCCCCCACACAAAATTGTGGACCTGAGGTAAGGCAGAAAACGCCTTGCATGGCATTGGTTTACAGTACTTACTAAATATTAACCTTTGGCGTGAATTTAGCATTTTTACTAAATCTATTGTATGATCCACGGCGAGATCTTTGGCGATTAAACTCTGGCATATGGTTAATAAAAGCCGGAAATAGAATTTGTGCTTTAGACGCGTTTTCTCCGAACCTGACTGAAACAAAAATTTGTCATAAAACTACGCTTGAAGTCACAAAACTCCTTACAAATTTGACATATTTAAGTCATTGCGCTTTTGAGTTATCGTGTTTACATACTTCCGAAATTACAGATGGACAGACGTTCAAATCCTAATTGGATTTGGCTAAAAATTTGACGGTTGTCTGCAATATAGATGCCAAATCTGTTTATCGAATTTTATAGATTTATCTCTCTTCATTTTGCAGTTATAGTGTTAACTTTTATTCGAACAGCCGCAGTGGCAGGCTTCTTGTGAATGGATCTCATTCAAAATTTGACAGAGATCTACAAATTTGATTTAAAGACGTTTTACCAAATTTCATCCGTCTAGCTCAAAGCGTTTTTGAGTTATTTTTGTCACAGATAGTTAGACAGCATATATTTTATAAAAATGTGTTTTTCGAAAAGAGGGAGATTCTAAAACGTGGAGATTCGTCGAGTTGAATTTTTCGTTGATTTTAATACTTTCTTTAGACTTTTTATACGAGAAAGTAAAAGTTTATTGATTAACATTAGCATTGGCTTTGCTTTATGCTTATTTTCGCACATGTAACATTTATTAACATCAATTAACCGTTCAATAACTAAGTTGATAGCCATATACTTTGTCATGTTCTAATTATTTATTACGTTACACATACTTTGTGTTATTCACAAATATTAAAATATTTAAAGCATATGAAAGGTTTCAGACAAGTTTCGTGGAAAATCGACCCTGAGTTCACATTCCCATCCTCCAAAGTACATATGTAAGAAATTTGGCCTGTAAAGTGCCAACACACGCACACGCACACACGCACTCACTCACGTACACACACACACACACACACACACACACACACACACACACACACACACACACACACACACACACACACACACACACACATCTTTATTATTGATTGAGATAGAGACTAGCAAAGATAAGGATGTTACTCTAAAATATTCAATGGATAAACAGAATGCTTATATTTCTTATATTTTTAGATACCAAATAGAGGTTTTTATCCAACTACAGTTAAGAGGAATAGTTTTGTATTTTGTTCAAATAAAATAAAAATTGTTACTTCTTATTTCATTTCTAATAAAAAAAATTGCAATGGCAAACCTGCGTAAAATAAAATAAAACAAAATCAGAATTAAATATCATTATGGGGCGATAGTAAAACTAAACAAACCTAACAATTTTTGCTAATTTGATACAGCTTATTAAAACCTTTAAAAAGTTAAATGGAATGGATGATAAATGCTTAAAAAAATTTCATAGAATTCAGTCACAATGAAATGAAATAAGACAATTTCTAAAATTATTTTCTAGTTTGGAGTATTACCTTTTACACTTTTTAAAAATTTTATCATATTTTATCTTTTTATTCATAAATATACCTTAACATTACATAGAACACTATTCGTGATTAAGTACATGGAAGAAAAAGAATACAATGTATTAAAAATTTGATACATCTGTAACAAAACTGGATTCCTTGAACCAAGAAAATTCGTAAACATCTAATAGAAACAGAACAAATCTTTTCCACGAAGAGATTTTTTTAAATCACATTTTCAATTCGTAGAAAAAGCGCCCACTCTTCTTCTTCGGCTTTTTTTTTCTTTACTCCTATTAAGAAAACTTGTTTTACATCCATTTAAAAGAAGACAGATAACATTAATTATCGAATTAAAAAAAACTGTGCATTCTGTTTGTATCTCAGAAAGCTTAAAAAAAAGAAGAAGTCTACGACCACGAAAAAACACTTGGAGCAATTATCTCCAACTATATAAGAGCAGATACTTAGGACTAACATTTAAGGAAAGTAGCACCGGAGTCTGGAACGCATACAGATCTGGGAGGAAAAAATGTAAGCTTTTGTTAGTTTTAAAAGTTTTCAAAAACTAAAACAAAAGTTCAAAATAAATAAACAAACTGATAAATAAAAAAATGACGAAGATTGCAGCTACAATACCGAAAATTTTAGTTAATTTGCCACATGGATTAGATATTCTTTGCATGTAAAATGATAGTTAATTATGAAAAAAATTTAATATCATGCTAAAAATTGCAAGGAGCGTTCTTTGAAAATTATTTTTAATGAAATTACACACAGTAACTAACACAGTACTGCGCGGATCATGCTTTATAGTATGATGTTGACAAATAAAAAAATTTTAATTAAAAATTCAAATCAGTTTTCCCAAAGTGATTGATTTTCTTTCAATCAGTTTGAGAAAAATTTTGACATAGGTTTGCAATTGCATAAATTAATTATATAAAATTTTTTATTTATCTATCCCACTGATTTTTTTATATAACACATATGGTGCGATATAAGGATATAGATTCTTCCTGGTAGCGGTTTTCATTCAAAATTTGGTAGAAATTTATTATTTTGGTATGAAAAAGGCAGACCAAAAGGCACCTGTTTATGTCACATCTGTATTACTATATTCACTAACATAATGCCACCATATCTACCAATGTTTATAATACCAAGGTCATAATACTAGTTGGATGATAATGAGACGAATACAGACAACTAAAACACAACAGAGTCCCAAGAGATCCTCACTGAAATCACATCCCCAAACAACTTTCTTGGATATTTAAGAAAAATACACAGCGAATTGTTTTTATAGTGGTTGCTAGTCTTAGTAGCGAATATAAAGGCAAATATTAATTACTTATTTTTCATTTTCCTGAATTGGTGGAGGGTTAAGACCTAAAAATACATATTTCAAGGTCTATTTAAAGAAAAATTAATTACTTTTTGCATATTTCGTCTACAAAATAAAGAAAAAAGAAAGAAAATAATCCAATCTTTTAGGTTTTCTTGTAGAGTACCTTGCAGCTCCTCCACATCGCCTTGAATGGCCTATTCTCCGAATTTAACATTTAAGAGAAATTATCAGCAATCCGATTTTCTTTTTGAAGATTCCTTTATTCTTGGCATATTTCGTCTACCAGAACAAAGAAAGAAGAAATGAAACAATCAAGTCTTTTAGGTTTTCTCGCAGAATAACATGGAGTCGTTCCGCGCTGTTCTTGAATGGCCTATTCTCGGAATTTAACATTTAAGAGAAATTATCAGTAATCCATTCAGTTGAAAAAGGATGAAAAACCTTCCCTGGAACATTTTCCTAGAAAAGAAAAACCAAGTAACTCCGCAATCGCACACAATCAGCTCTCTTCCACTGATTGATACAATCACTTCCATTTAACATCCACCATAAGGCCTTTTCGAACAACAATACTTTCAGCCCCAGTGCGCCCGCGACCAAATGAAAAGCGAGCTCTGGCACAATGGGTGCTGCTCTGTCTGAGGGAACAAAGGAATTCTCCCATTTGGTACGCAAAACATGAAAGGAAAAACGATATCCCCGACCAAAAAGGACACACGAAGTTAGAAAAAAGTAAATGAATAATCATCATAAAGAGAACCCATGAGCCTAATTTACGATAATCGACAGCTTTTAAAGAGGATTAGTTCCAGTCGTCGCAAGTCCTCATGGGAATGGGGGCACGTGCAAGGTTACCGCCTCTGTTCTTTGTGGGCGGTGCGCCAAAACCAAAACTGCTTCCTGGGGATGTTAATGGCCACTGTATCCGGTGGTTTTGCACATGATCCACCCTTCGAGATCTGTCCCCCGCTTTCTTGTCACCCCGGGCTCGAGGGATTTGCAAGACTGAGTGATGATCAGATTGAGAGGACATGATGATGTTGATATGTAAATGTGGATGTATCATCAAAAATGAGTTGATAAAAAAAACCCTCGGACCAATCGAGTTTTGGTTGTTACAGAAGAGTACATATGGGATTATAGCCTCCTAGTAATTGCATTTATATTTTTATCAGCCATGATGATCATTATATTTTGATTTTAAAATTTTCATAATGTTTACACTTTTGTGTCTAAAACTGGGGTGGGCATTAAGTCGATAGCGATAGACTGGTGAACCAATAAGACATTTTGGAGTATCCACCTTTACTAAAGCCAGAGATGAGCATACTAAAAGAAACATATTTAGGGAACACCGACAGCTATTATTATTTATATTTGTATCTTGCTATGATTATTATGTTTGTAGTTATGTAGGTAAGTACATATTCCGTATTTATTATTAAGTTAAAATAAAAATTGTAGACCTTATTTCTCAGCTCACCACACCTACGCCACTGTGCGAATTGAAAGAATTAGAAGTAGCTCGTATCCTGGAAAAATCTGCCCTCTTTTGGTCTAAAACATAATAAGTGATGGCATGTAATCGAAAAATAAACAACAACAAAAAAAAACATCCATCTTGAGACTTTAATGAAGCTCTAGGTTTTCTTGGCTCTTTCTTAGTGAAAAAATAATTTTTGGTTGCTTAGGTTGGTTACTGAGAGTTTTTGGCCCAAGAATCATTATTGCGATTCTTGGGCCAAAAATAAACAAACTAATAGTGCCAAACATTTGTTGAATTAAAATAAAAGAGTGGGCAAATAAACTGTTAAAATTTATCAAATT
The DNA here is from genome assembly GCA_026543865.1 of Argiope aurantia. Taxonomy (NCBI): domain Eukaryota; kingdom Metazoa; phylum Arthropoda; class Arachnida; order Araneae; family Araneidae; genus Argiope; species Argiope aurantia. The sequence goes on along the minus strand of JAPMOR010039137.1, from coordinate 52,398 downwards.
ATTTAAACTAATTTCCATTGTAGTTCTTAATTTAAAAACTCAAGAATGAAGATGAAAAGTATGATTTTTGCAGTAAGACTGAAATATGAATGAAGCAACAAACAAAGCTACACGGTTAAATGCTTATATATAAGCCAACTGATTTTAAGAAGTTAAAAACCTTAAATAATTTTGGGTTATGCCAGTCTTACTCTTAATGAGATTGCTCAGAAATAGGAAACAAATGAAATCATAATATAAATTTCATTTCTCATTTCAACTTTTATTCACATGTTATGTAGCTTTGAAATGAAAATTATAGATATCAAATTTAGTTGAAATCCTCCTATGGGAAATTCGTCTGCATGGTTAATCTGGAGTGGTTAAAAATAACATCCATACAGAATACATGGCAGCAAAGCTTAAAGACACATAATGCTTTTTCAATTAGTAGATCTGCAACATTTCATATATATCTTCCCGGGTTGGTTCCAGTAAGATCGTTGACACCAGCATTCAACTAATCCTGTCACCTATAGTTTCCTCACAGTTATTTGTTTGATTATTATTACCATATAGCTGTTATAATATTTTAAAAGAGAGGGATTTTTTTTGATAAAAGCAAGATTTTATGACTTTCATTTGAGCAAATGCTTTCATTCGCAGTTAATCCTTTTCACTCTGGAAAGCAATTCGATGCATTATCATTCAGTTAATACAAGGAATTGTTTATTTCTCCAAAAATATAAATACATACAGTTGTTTTAAGTTGAGTTTCCCTAAAAAATGAATCTACATCTTTTTACCATTCTGTAGGTATTTTCAACAGTTAAAATTAAAAAAATAAACCTATAAAATGTCAAAATGATACACCGTCTTGAATGGGGTTAAGAGAAGACATTTGAGTCTAAAGGGATTTTAATTTTAGAATTAAAATTTTAACTCTAGAATTTAAGCTTCATATGTTGGTTTGCCTTTTCGTATTTTGATTTGCATATTGGTTTTGAAACATTGATTGTGAAATAGTTTTACATTGGTACTTTAATTCTAATAATATTATTTGCTATTTTTTTTCCTTACGCATGTAGTTTAATGCTTTACATTGAACATTCTAATGTTTTTATATTTCAAAATGCATTTTTGGATTATAACGTTTGTTTGGCATAATTTAGCCAAATTCGGCTTTTGCTTTCTTAAACCAAAACTCATAAGAGTTAATCAATTTTATAATGATATAAAGATAAGATAAATAAATATCGAAAAAAATTAACGTCCTTCAAAAATGGCGTATAGTATATTTCCTTAATGGCATTTTTTTTCGATCTCAAAAGAAATAAAGAAAGTAAGGAAAATATGAAAAGAAAGTAATTCATCCATCATTATATATAGTATTTCCACCAAAAAATATTGTATAAACCTTTCATTCCCTTAGCAGCTCGTTATTTTGATTCATCCTTAAATGCCATTAAAACTATATCGATATGGACGATTTATAATCAAAATTGTTCCGAGTAAGAGAAACATACAAAAGAAGACGATACAACTTATTCAAAAAGGAAAATTCACAGAACAAGAAGACAAAACCATATTCGGGGAAAAGAAAAAAACAAAAAGAAAAAAAAAACCCTTTTCCACTTTCTCAACCTCCCCCAACCCTCTCCAAGACAACTTTCTCGAAATCCGAAACGAACAGCAGAACTCTCGGGCAGATGATGAAGAAGTGGTTGATGTCTCCCGCCATCCACTCCCGGAAGCGATGATCATCTTTCAGGATTCCACAGAAAGACGTCATTAGGGGGTAGAGGGGCCGAACTGGACTCGCCGGAGCAATCGGGACAAATCCCTTTCAACTCGATGACAAATGACAGGGACGGCAATCATCAACTCTTAGTTTCTCGATCTCTTCTTCCCCCCTTTATGTGTAGCGGCAGAAAAATAAAATCAAAAGCTTCGTTCCTCAGAAACCGTCTTCATCGCCTTTCTGCAGATTAGGGTCTGTTTACTCACCGCGGAACGTGATCTGCCGTCTAGAGCTATATAGATATACGTCTAGATTTATCAATATAGCTATAGACTTTCTCACACGTCCGTACCTCTTAGTCGTCGAAGAAAGTTTCCTAATCTGGTCGTAAGTGTGCCATTGGTTGGTTGGAAGGATGGCAATTTTCTTTTAGAGGAGCCTTTTTTTTTCTGTCGCATGATTTTGAGCTATTTTCCTGCTCTCCTTTTTTCGGCACTTCCGGACGAAAATTGCTGGAAAAGGATCGCTCTTTCAAGCAGTTCACGCACACCCAGGGCTGGTGGGAAAGAGAGAGAAAGAGACTCTTTCTTTCCGACGTCGGAATAAAAATTATTTCTTGAAAGCTTTCCCGAGCTGAAAGTAAGTATTACAAGCGCCGGCTCTCCACATTCGCAAACCATTCATAAATAACTGCCGTGTAATGGATATTTTGCTGATCTGTATACAGAGAGAGTGTGTATATTTTTCTAACGATTTGGCGAAATACTATTCTGTCGTTTAGATAAATTACCATGAATTTAAAATTTACATCTGATTATAATTAGTCTTTTCATTTTGTAATGAGTCACACATAATTAGTCTTTTAATTTTGTAATGAGTCATACATAATTAGTCTTTTAATTTTGTAATGAGTCATACATAATTAGTCTTTTCATTTTGTAATGAG
>JAPMOR010039137.1:0-34641 GCA_026543865.1 Argiope aurantia | reverse complement strand
TGTGTGTGTGTGTGTGTGTGTGTGTGTGTGTGTGTGTGTGTGTGTGTTTTAACCTCCAAAGAGAATTCACAATGAATATTTCTTCAGTTTTCTGCAGAAAATGGAAGATGATGGGGAACCGACGGCTATTGATAGCAGATGTAGGGGTCATAAATTTTCATATGAAATAAAAATTGGCGAAACCGGACTACTAGTTGGAGCTGGAGGAATGTTTCTCTGGATTTCAATCGATTTGAATGTATAGATAACTTTCTATTCTTACATTTCGAAGATAAAATAGTAAGTGTTTAATAAAAAAAATCTTAGCAAGCGGTATTAAAAAACAAAGCAATTAACAATTTTTCAAATACAATTTAAACAGTCAGCATTTAATAAAAATAAATAATGAGTGACCGATCTCTTGATCATTTCAAAATTTTAATTTCTGTGCAAATAAACGTTCAAAGGGGGGGGGAAGGAGAAAATCAACAGTTTCCAATCAATCACTGGTCAGAAACTCAGTTCACGAGGCTGTTAACTCAATCAAAACGCGCAGTTAATGATGTGCGTGCGTGTACGCAGCAGTGTAAACACTGTGTGGTAAATCACAGGTGCGGATATGCAACGCAACTATCAATTAACATACTATAACCCTTAGGAGTCTATTGGAAAGCACACTGGGTGTTGTCATGACGACTGGGTGACACGTGCTAGGAGCAGCGTCTAAATGGCTCGCGGAACACGCACTTAATGCCGTTATTGATCCACTGGGCGGAGTGTCGGTGGACTGTGATTGGCTATTAAGCCCCCGTCTGATCGTGTTATATAGGTTCAGGCTTCGGTGAGTTCGCTTGAATTAAGTGGAATCTTAAGCTATGAGTTGTTAGCATGCGTATTTTTTTTTTAAGCTGAGACTTTATTTACGTTGGGAAAGTTGCATTGAATGGGGGTTAAATATTTACATAGCATGGAAACTTGTATGCTTGTTGTATTAACTGTTAACATCTATCCATCCATTATTCCGTTAACTTGTGGGATTGTACTGAAATCGAAACTGAATGTTTTTTCATTATTCTTTTTAATATGAGTACTTGAAAACTGAATCGTTCAGCATTGAAATCATATAAGTGCATAATATCTTTGTTTTAATAATTTATACAATATTTCACAGGATAATTCTATAAAATTTTTTTGATTCATTATAAAATTCAATTATTAGTTTAAATTTCTGAAGGTTTTTAATGATGTGTACAGTAATATTTTATTTTGTTTCAGTGAATAAATGTACTTTTAAAAAAATATGAAATCTATATTTTATACATTTCTTTGGCATTATGAATCATATCCAGTAAATTATTTTTGGCATTCTAATTTTAAAATTAAACATTTCCATTGTTTACAACTAAATCTGAGAGAGTTATGAAATTTAGAATATCATCCTTTTAGATAATCAAAAATTTATGTATTCTCCAATCATTCTTAGAGGAGGCGATGATAATTTTCTTTTCTATTTTCTTTAAGGCGCTTGAAGGAGTAATTTAAAATCGCGTGTTTTCACAAAATAGTAATATTTAAATTTTCATAACTCAAATCAGTTTTTGTTGCTAAAAAGTGGATTTTTTTATTAGTGCTTCCAGAATATTTTATTAAATATGATGTATAAAATAGATATATGTATAAAAATTCTGTAATTCATCAAAACATTTATTAGTCTAATTATGTAAAATAATTCTTTACTTCACTCATGGTTACAGTGATTTTAAGGTCTTATTAAAAAAATATAAATAAATAGATGTAATTTAACTTAACATAGAACAACCAACTAAATAACATTAATGCAATATTTTATTAGAAGTATGCTTGCATGAACACTATTAAGTTTATTTTCAAGTTATTTTTGAAAATATTTTTAATGTTGCTGTTTTGAAATATATTATAGATGAATTCCATTTCAGCGATTTAACTGCATTTTGTTTTTTGCTTTGTCTAAAAGTCAATGTATATTCTTAATTTCCCAAAAACTTTTCAGTTGGTATAATAAAGATTTAGAAGTCAGTTATCGTCATTTTAATTTTTTCTTGTTTTATGTTTTTATTTATTTTCAAGGTAATGCAAGAAATTTGAAAACAACTATTATTTTGTAATATTTTATTTTATTAAAAAATTAATATAAATCTAGAAAAAATTTTAAAAAGTAACATTTTTGCTTTCATTTTTATTTCATATCATGCACAGCTTTTAATATGCATACACAAGAATTAGCGCGGTTAACTTAAACTTAATTACTATATCATGTTTACTTTATTTTTCAAGAATTTTAAAATAATCTGAATAAATAAATAATTTGGTCATAATGTTTTTAATATAATATAAAAAAAAGATATAACTGAACTCAACACAGAACAAACCACAAATTAATATTAAAGCAATGTTTTATTTAGTAATATGCTTCTTCTGAACATTACAAAGTTTATTTTCAATTTATCTTTGAGAATATTTTCTCAGTATTAATGTTGATGTTTTGAAATATATTTTAAATGCATTTCATTTCAGCGGTTTAACCGTATTTTGTATTTTGCTTAGTTAGTCTAAAAGTTAATGTATATTCCTAAACTCCTAAATACTTTTCAGTTGGTATAATAAAGATTTAGAAGTCAATTATTGTCATTTGATTTTTTTTCTTGTTTTATGTTTTTATTTATTTTCGCGGAATTCAAAAGCAACTATAATTTTCTAAAATGTTATTTCATTAAAAAAATTAATATATATTTTTTTAAAAAATCAATACTTTTTTACTATTTTTATCTCCATTTATGTTTCATTGCATTTACACTTTATAATATACATACATGCCCAGCAGTTCGGTGGCTTTAACTTAATTTCTATGCCCTGTTTCCTTTAGTTTTCATGAATTTTAAAAGGATCCGAATCAATATGTAAGGTCATTCAAGGTTACTTAGCTCTGCTCCTAATGCAGGGAAAAAAACTGTGAAAAGAAAAGCAACTTTACGTGTTGTTTTTCCTGTCAGACACCCAAGCGTGAACGATCGGGGGTGGTTCATGTTTTTTAATTTATAAGGGGAATTTTAATTCCCCTTTCCCACATATAATTGCAAACCTTGACAAAACCGAGAATTCCACGATTACACGGATTTTTATTTTTGTCGTCCACATGTGAGTTGTGCTCTTAGTAATTTAGTAAAGAAAATTTGTGCTTGTGTGTTATTTGCATGGGATTAGTGTACAATTATTACGAAAAATCAATCTTTGGCTTGAATCAAGTATGTGCTTTTTGACAATTAATACACAAGTACCAAAAAATTGAATATGTATTATGGATGCCTTTTTACGGCCGATTAAAACCAAATTCTACGATTGTAGTCACAAGACCACATATCAAATTTCATTTATTTAAATTATTGCGTTTATATGCATGAAAAAGTACTGACCGATAGATTGACATATTTGATTCAAAATTTGATACCAATCTATATTTTAGATGCTAAACGTGTGTCGATTTGCCGATTTGAGAGATGCGCCATAGAGTTCTTAAACTCAAGGTTCTTAACCTCCGGATTGAAAAGGTGATATGGACATTAATTTATTAACATAGCATTAATAGTGATATTATTTCAGAGGCATTGAGATTACAAATAAGTGTGTACTAAATTTTATTTATCTAGTGTTTTATATTTTCTAGTTTGCCTCCACCCTTATATTCCAACAGCCGAATAGGTAGATTTCCTCTGAATGGATTTTATTCAAGAACTAATAGAAATCTACATATTTGGTGTATACATCAAATTTTATACATCTAGCTTAAAGCGTTTCTTAGTTATTGTGTTCACAGACTGACAGACAGAGTGTCAGACAGACATGATTCCAAAGAAGTGTGTGTGTGTGTTTTGACTCATTCAGACTTAAATGGGTAAATTGGTCTAAATCTCGAGATAGAATCGTTTGAGGATTTCAGTACTTTCTCTAAATATACTTAGTATATGAGAAAATACGAACTTTGGCATGGTAATAGGAAACCCCATGATGTGATGAAGTTTTTATTGTGTTTGTAGCGATGGTATGAATAAGAAAATGGAATTCCAAGGGTTACTAGGCTCATTTCAGACGATTTAAAGAGAAAAGATGAAAATAGGAGATGGGTTTACATACTGGCTGAAGGATCAAACTATATGTAGGGAGAATGAAAATTATTAAAAGACATTGCAGTGAAAAAAAATTTTAAGTAATTTAAAATGTCATAAATATTTTTATTTCGAACAACATTGGGTATTCAAGATACCCGGCTTCGTACCAAATTGATCGAGTTCCATTTGGGTTTCAAAGAAACTCGACCAGTCCATAGAGGATGTACTTCGTAGCTTATATATATCAGTTAGTAAAACTTCAAACGATTAATTAGCACTGAAATCTTAGTCCAGATAATTTTATCACATACCAGATGTTTTTTAATGTAGAAGTTGAGATGGATAGTACATTTTTTTAAATTTTCAAAAAATAACAATTATTTTAAAACTTAAAACATTTAGCAGCCATTTTAAAGCGCCAACAATTATTTTTAATAATAGCCAAATAATTGCAAAATTATCCAATTTAAGTACTGTATAATTTCATTTTATTTTTATAAATGTTTAAAAATTCAGTTTAAACACAATATTTTAAGGTAATGTCTATTGTTATAAAATTCAAAATTAACTTATTGTTCTATCAAACACTTCGCAAATAAGTTTTTGTCATTGTTAAATTATGATTTTTCAAAAATCGCTTCTTCGGACGCTATTTTCATAGAAGTTTTACTTTACGATGATTTTGCAAATCATATGCAAGTTATAATTTTTTAAAAAATAGAAATTCTACTTTATTATATTTTCAGGAGAAATAAAATAGGGATATTTATAACCATTTTGAAAAATAAAAATTGCTTTAAATTAAGATAGATTTTAAATTCGTTTTCTGAATCCTTATTCTTTTTATACTTTTAAAAATCATCAGGTCTTTAGTCTTTCATGTTATCTTTATAATGCGTAATGCAAAAGAAAAAAAAATCAAAATGTTGCAATTTTGGATGTAAAACTGTTAATTTAAAAGCGTAATTCTTCTTAGATAGTATGTCTAAGATAAGGTTTTTAAAAGTTTAAATATGATATTTAATGAATTAAAAAAATAATAATATTGTTAGTATCTTTTCTAAATAATTCAGAAAATATCGCTCAAAAAGCTTCTTTATTCATGACTTTAGAATTCAAAAAATTAGAATTTCAGAATAATTAAACTTGATTAGATGGCTGAGCAATATTATAAAAACGCAGACGATAAAATAAATAATGTTTTTTAATGTGATAATTTTATTACGCTACGACGTTCCAGACTAAAAATTCAAGATTTTTTTTTTAAATGGGAAAAAGAGACAGCTTTTTGTTTAGTGGTATTTTGTTAATTTTGCTGTTAAATTCACCTAGAGATTTTGCCTTCATTATAAACTCATTTTGTCTTATAGTTGTTGACAAATCAATTTCGAAAAAAATAATATTTTCAGAGATGCCAATTTTTATATACATTTCTCCTTTATCTTTTTTATTGAATTTTAAAACATTTTTTAATAATGAAAGAATATTTTTCATTGTTTTATTCATTCGATTTTTCTCAAGCATGTGGCGAAACACAATTTTTTGAGTCGCTGCTATATACTGGCTGGTCTTACCCATTTGGCTAAATGAAAAGTGCCAAGGCCCTGTTGATGAAAAGGAATTTACATATTTACTATAATAATTTTTTTTTCAAAAATGCTATTATATTTATAAATATGTTAAAAAGCAAAATTATAATTAGAGCAACTGGTCAGTTATCGATTTTGTAAAATTACTTAAACACTTATTACAGTTAAAAAGCATTCATCCAGCTAATGTGTGGACATATATATGCATTAATAATGCAAATATTAAATTTAATCGTGTATATAGCTTGATATGATGAAATTTGGTTTGTGAAATCATATTTAATAAAGATGCTACTTTGACGATTTATAAGCGATCTATAAATGGTGACTTTTTTTTTATTCACATCATTTCAAATTATAGAAAATTTCTGTTGGATGATACATATTTAGACATCTAGTCTACGAACCTGATTGGGTCGTAGATATCAGATATCTAGGCTACGAACCTGATTGAATCTCATAACTAACTTAGGGCGTATAATTTTTTAAGACTGTCTTAGCAATATTATTAAAATCAAATTTTAAAAATAAAATAAACTGATGAATTCATCCTAAAATATTATCACTCTATTCTTCGGATCTTGTGTGATTTAATTTATCTCTTTACTGATAAGCAAAATGTAGAGCAATCCGAAAAATTTCTGAAAAATCTGAATAAGCTTTCGATTCAACTTAAAGAAAGGAAAGTTAGAATTGTTCGGATTAATCTGGAGCATATAGTTGCATTATTTTTTATCTGATTTTATCAATTTTATTTCCTCGTATTCAAAAAATAAAACCATTGTAATCGCCAAAAAAAAAAAAAAAAAAAAAAAAAAAAAAAAAAAAAAAAAAAAAACCCTTGAAAACTTTGAACTCGAGATTTTAACGAATCTTCAAGCCTCCAGATGTCCCTGAGTAAAAAAGAAATGGAAAAAAAAAATTTGAACTTTGTCTGTTCGTTTACGAATATTAAATTTAGTATATAGAGTTTACACCAAATTTGTAGATTTCTAACTAATTTTGAATGAAATCCATTCAGTGAAAGTGCTAGCTGTTCGAATAGGTAACTCCATAACTACAAAATGTAAAGAACTAGACAAATTAAATCTGGTACATTATTAGTTAGTTTGGTAGTTAACATCTAAAAAATTCTTATCAAATTTTTTGCTAAAATCTGTTAAAAAAAGATAACCATCTGCTGACTAAAACTTTTGCATGCATGTCAATGCATGTAATGACTTAAATAAGTCAAAGAATGTGTTAAATAATGTTTCATGTCATATAAACTGGGAGATGACTGGCTATAAATTGACATCATAGTTGAGTTACAAATATTGGTTTCAGGCGGTCGGAGAAAAGGCATACAAAATACATACTTGATATTTGTGCATTAACTACATGTTACCAATTAATCGCGTCTTCTCCCCCAAAATATGTAAAGAATTTCTTGCTGGATTTAGTAAAAGAAGCTGGATTTACCATTTAGAGCTAGATTACTAGCTCCAAAGATCGATCTGTCATAATTAAAGTATGAAAATAACAAGTAATTAATATACAAGTACCAGTCTTCTATACCATCGGCCTGCCAGTATAGAATCAGAGCGGCCGGTTGGGCCGGAGCAGTAATGAAAGGGCTAAACAGGCTTCTTGGTACAGGTTCACAGAAGAAACATTGCATCAAATATAAAAACATTATGGAACAAATTTTTGGAAATTTGAATATGTGCCCAGCGTTTTACTAATACTGTCAGTTTTTATAATAGTTTGAGAAAGGGGATTTCAAAATTAAAATTAATTAAGAGATTTTCATATCCATCATGACATATGAAAGTTAAGTTGAAATTAATTCCAATAATTTTAAATGAACAAAAAGCTTTGAATTCTCTCGGTGCTAATGATATCATCGACAATTTTTATCATCATAAGCCCTACAGCTGAAAAAAAAATGAGGTGTGGGCTGTAAAAATGCTGTATTAATTTTTGTGACAATAAGAATTTTAGTTTAAAATTTTAATTTTTATAAATGCTTTTATTTACTTATTTAAAAATTATTTAATAAGTGCTATTTTAATTGCGGCCTCGTTTTTTTTATCTTATTTATTTTTAATTTTTATTCATTGTTAATCAATGTGGTAGGAGTGGGTACCAGAAACATAAGATTAAATTCTCTTTATTTTTCTTATATTTAAAGTGAGGAGAATATTGTAGTTAGTCAACGTGATACAAGTAGAGCACGCACCGAAACAGAGGTTAACTTCAGATGTAAAAATCTTCTGAAACTGGCTCTGTAATGACCCAAAGGATCTCTGCACCTATAAATAAAATGAAATAAATAAGTAATAAATAAAAAACATGTATTTCGATTTTCTACAATGATTCCAGTATTGCATTCTAGATTATATTGAGGCTTTATTCAAGTGACTTTTCACAATTTCAATTATTAAATAATGAATTAATTATTCATCCTCTCGAACTACATACCGCAAAACGTAAATCAACAGATTTAAAAAAATTATTCTAACAATGAAATTCATATTTAATTTTATTATATCAAGAGAAAAAAGTTTTGAATGGTAACTTATACTGAATTTTATAAACCAGAGTATGTGTGTTTTCATAAATAGTATAAATCAGAGTTACTGTACAAGAGCCTCTTTCACAACCCCACCGTTCTGAAAGCTAGTCACTCTGTAGTGGTTTGTGCAGCAGAGCGGCGTTATACTGACATCCATTGTTGCCTGTCAGAATAGATATTCAACCCACCATGAAAAATAAAATAGATTCTGCTGAATTCGCTTTTAAATCTGTTCTCAAAGATCCAGAAAAGATCTCTGAGAACGAAGAATCAAAGAATAGAATTCAAAAACTGATCGATTCCGATTCTTCCCATCGCCTCCAATTCCCCTCATTCCAATGTGTAAGACTCCTTCCTGCGTGATCTATTTTCAAAAGTCAAATTGTAAAATCGTCACTTTAAAGGTGTTCTTTTTTTCACTCTCTCTCTCTCTCTCTTTTCCTTGGTCTCTTTTATTCCCTCAATCACATTTCAAGTCCACTACCATCGATACGCGTTGCTATGGTTACCACCCAAACGCCATCTAAGATGTTTCGGACCAATTGAATACAGCAACACCCTCCCTTGCTTTTTCACTTGCACAATGTCTCACCCACCTTTTTATTTTTTATCCATTTATTTATAAAAACCAAAGAAAATAACATATAAATGCAAAAAAAGAAAGAAAAAACCCTATTCCCTTGACCGAGGGGCATCGTTTTAAATCAAAATTCCCCGTTCAAAGTCCGAAAATAATAATAACAATAAGAAGAAGAAAAAAAAGTGGCATGTATCGGCGGCTATAAATAAAAAATGGCTGGTCGAGATTTGGAGAGTTTAAAATTTCAAAACCCTACCCGGATACGTGGGTGCTTTCAAATTTATCTTTATATATCTATATGTATGTATATCCACATGTGAACAGGGGGCCAAGTGGCACGTTTCAGCTAGGGCGCCTCACTTCGTGAATGGCGTAAAAGAAAATTTATTTTATATTTTTTGGCTGTTTTATTTATTTTCTGTAAGCCAAAAGGTCTTGTGAGTGATTGCGGACGCCGAATTTCGCCAAAGAAGACGGGCTTGGCGGTGAAAAAAAATAGTAAAAGGACCAAGGGGAAGTAACAGACCGAATGAAATATTGAGGGTTTTCAGGAATTTTCGTTTTCCTGCCTTGAATGTCTGACTTTTCCTTCAAATAAATATTCCGCAGTTGGCCGGCTGGGCATTTGTCACTCTTTCGAAGGTCTTTTTTTTTTCTTTTCCCTTGAAGAAAATCCGATGAAATTTTAAAACTCAAAAATTGGTTTTTTCTATATCGACTTTAGATTCCTTTATCGGCGCTGTTTTTCTTGTTATTGTTCCGTCTGCTCTGAGACTTTTCCCTGCAGGGAAACTAAAAAGTTTGAATGAGGGAAAAAAACTTTATGAAATCATTATAAATATTTATTTTGTGTACGAAAAGCATGCGACTGAAAGAAGATGTATGGACAATAAGCACAAAAAGGCAATTGGAGACACAATTTCTTTTAAGATTTACATTACGAATTTACAGATATTTGCTATGATAAATTTATAGGACGCAGTTAATATGAGATTTGAAATCTTTAACATTTTAGTCTTATATATCTAATGGACACCACAATATAAAGACTAATGGATAATACATTCAAAAAGGCAAGTGGACTCAATTCCTTTTATCATTCACATTTATATCTTCGGAATTTACAGATATTTACTATGAAGAATTAAAAAAACAGCTATTAAGAGATTTGAAATCATTAAGAATAACTATTTAATGTATGAAATGTCTGCTAGGAAGAAAGATAAATTAATAATTAACACAAATAGGTTAGAAACACAATTATTTTCACAATCTTGTGACTCACATTAAATCTCTTTCAACTGACATCAAACATTTGTTTGACTTTATAACCGGAGTATATTGACCAAAAGGGAAATAATCGAATATGTATTTAGTTTAAAGCATTGACAGTAATAATTCAATGTACCGCCCTTCTATGTAGTTCCGATGATGACATCTCAACGTACAATGTTTACTGGTGACCACGATTTATTACTTATCACGAAGAAAAAACAAACAATATAACTATTAACTGCATAACTAACTATCTCTATAAGCCATATAACTACTAGCAATTAATATAAAACTTCTATCAACTTTGTATGTTAGAACTGGTGGTTCATCAACATGCCAAAAATGAAAACTTATAATTCGAGGTCTGTTAGAGGACCGTTTACATAACTCAACTTGTATTATCTGACAAATTATAAAACAGCGTTCCCACGAAGAGAACTATTGCCAGCAACAGAAAACCACACCTATATCAGGAAGATCACGTGTCTCCAATGGAACAATGACAAATAATGTTCTCACTTGGCCAACTATTTGCTATTGTCCCATTGCGATTACGTGATCTTACTGAAGTAGGCATGGTCTTCTATTGCTCTCAATAGTCAGATAGCCTCAAATGAACACTGCTTAAAATTGTAGATACATATGGAGTATTTAGTGCTTTAGGCAAACTTAATTTACACATCTTCTTTTAGAACCCCCGGAGGACACCTCGTAATTGAGGATGAGAAGCTTCCGGCATGGTGGTTCATTCTTGCCACCCTGGTGGATACAGAAAAAAAAAATGGGGATCTGGATCCTCCCATCGATGACGGAACGTACTTCCCAAGATAAGGGTTGTACTGTGGACGGTGATGACCCTTAGGACTCAAACACAGTTCCAGCCAGTATTGCTGTTGTGGCAGTCGGGTCATTCAGATTTTTCCGTGTGCCTGCTGGCGGGTCGGAGTAACCAGTTTAAGATTTAAAGTTATTTTCTTTTGTAGTCTTGACAATCAATTTTAGTGATGGAAAAACACACACACACAGAGAGAGAGTCTGAGCAGGTGAGGATTCTTATGGTGGATTATGGAGAATTGAAGATGGGGTGGGGGTGTCTTCTTTTGAAGAGATAGCTTTACTATATCCGTCCGGTGACTTTGTCAAAAATTTGTTGCTTGATAAGTCTTCTTAAAATCCGGATTCCAAAGCTGGATGGTGGGGGTGACCTTGCTGGATACTGTTTAGGTAATATCATAGATTAATATTCTACCCACCTACAGAATTAGAAGTCCAGAATTTGGTGGCAGGAATATTGATTTTTCACACAAGAAGATGAAAAATTTAAATGAGAATTATCTAATTGTGCAAAACGATGGCACATTTCGAACAAAACCACTTTATTTCATTGGAAAATAGTGAAAAAAAAACTATATGTTTTCCTTGCCTTTGAGGAGTTTGTACAACGTTGGACTTACAGGGCGCGGCAGAAAAACCCGGGCAAACAGTTTTTAATATAACTTGATTAAAAATAAATAAATTAACAAAATACAATAAATAATAATAAGAGTAGACTTTTACTAATAAATAAATTTAATTTGTTTCAAAGTAGTAGCCTTTTGCAGCGAGGCAGAGGTGCAAACGCTCATTGTAATTTTCAGCAAAGGGCCGCATGTCTTCTACCTTTAATCTATCCCATTATCGCCGAAGCCATTGCTTTAGAAAGTCCAAACTTTTATGTCGTTTAGTGCAAGCCCTAGACTTTAAAATGGATCACACACTATAATCATGAGATTGAGATTCGGCGAGTATTGTGCAATTTTTCGGATGATATTAGGTCCAAAAAATGCACCACTCTTCTGTATTTTTAGCCTTGTGAGCCGGTATGGAATCTTGTTGAAACTCCCACTTTACATTGCCGAAGTTCGTATTAGCCCACTGAAATACAATAGCTTCTATAATGTCCCGTTGGTACACTTTTTGATTTCTTTTAATGCCCACATCCACAAAAACCAGAGATGTTTTGCCGCTTGTCAAATTCCGCCCCAGACCATGGCCGACTTTGGATTTTTGCAATGCTCAACAACTGCTAAAATTCTTGGAGCGTCTACAGACTAGTTCCTATAATTCTAGAATTTATAAGCTTTTGGACGGTAAAGAACTTCCCATTAATGAAAAGGAATCTCTCTTAGTGCTGATTTTTGGCTTTTCTCAAAAGTTTTCGGCATCTTTGAGCCGCACGAGTTTGTTTTCTTCAGTCAAAAACTGAACTTTTTGGAACTTTTAAGGTTCAGTCCAAGCTCTGTTTTTGCCATTCGCCGCATTAATCGGTCACTTATTCCCCTTTCATGAATTATCTTTCTCGTGGGTAACTCGTCTTTTGATGGCCTGACGATTATTGGAAATGTTCGTGAACGTGGACCATCATTGCCAAGCTCTTTGAAATGACAGATAACATGAGACACTGTTTGCCGAGGCACATTAAGCAAACGAACGACTCATTTTCCTTGATTAAACAATTCTATATAAAAAAATAAAAAATACGTAAACTGATAGATACATTATAAAATATGTTATAATTGAAGTGGTAGACAAAAATAAATGAACAAAAATTAAAAAGAAATTAATTTACTTCTATTCTATGCTGCAATAACTTTGTCCGAGTTTTTTGTGCCTGAACCCTGTAGATTTAATAAGGACATAAGCTATTTGTGCATGGGGAGATTTATAAGTCTATTAAATCATACATTAATTATGCAGTACATTCTCGATTATCCAGTTCGCGACTATCCGGCTTCCGTATTATCCGGCCTAATTTTCTTTTATCGTAATTAAAGGCAGGAACTATGAAGGCAAGGCAACATTGCCAAGACGTTGGAAGCGGGCGTCTGCTACGATCCTCCTACGTTTCGTGTGCAAAATACAATTTGTGATAGGAAAAGAACAACTTTCTGCTCGTTGTTCATTATCACGTCAGTGTATAACGGACCTCAGTTGTTGCCACTCTTCCTGATCATAATTGCAAAGTATGTATGGTATTCGTAAATTCTTCTTAAGGTGTGCTAAATGTTTTTTTAAGTGTACCACAGTAAAAATTTCAAAATGGATTGAAAAACGCAAAAAAGTTGGAGTGACTATGGAGGAGAAATTATGCGCTATACCGCGAATAGTCTCTGGTATAACAGCAAAAAATATAGCTTCGGGTGTGGAATTATATAAACATATATAAGCTACCAGTATAGAGTCTTCTATTTCAATTCGACATGTTACTGGCAATTACTTGCATGATTCCCCGGGTAGCGTTCATATTCTACGTGGCTTGAGATAAATGTAGGACTTAGTACTCAATAAGAAATGAGAAAATACATATTAAAACAGTGAGTTTTGGTATAAAAACTTTATCTTCGGGTATTGGTGGGCAAAGAAATGAGTTCATAAAACTCTGTCCTATCCGGGTTTTTTTTTTGCTAATCGACCATTCCTTCCGTCACATTAGGCTCAGAGTGTATTGTATATACTCAGGAGTGTACTGTATATGAAATTTACTCACTTGAACACATTTTAGAGGCCATCCAAGCAAGAAGGGTTCTAAAATATATTTTGTGTACTATACACATTAATCTGGTACTGAGTGGTCATGGTAGAAACAGACAATTTCTTCATGATATCAGATACATTATGATACAAGACCTCACTTATCATCAACTACTTTGTGCATGTCTTGCACCATCAGATAAAAGCGCGGCTATCCATGTTACCATCTCCCCCTCTCTAAACCGTAAGTGAGTAGAACGTAATCCGTCCTTTCAGAGGGTCTGATTTTGAACACTTTTAACAGATGGGCCTGGATGAAGTTACAATGTGCAGACAAAACAGCTTTTAAAGGATTTTGTAAAATCTGTCGAAACAGAGAGAGAAAGCGTGAGAGAGATTTTGGGATCTGTTACGACAGTTTTTAGGCTACTTACAATCATGAATAAAGTCTAAATAATCAAAATTGCATAAGATGGTGTAACTATATAGTAAATGTTAAGATATTTTTAGCCCATTCAGCTTTACTAACATATATAATCAGAATCGTGTGCAGTGGCGTAACTAGGTTCACAGAAACGTTACCACAGTTTTTAGGCTACTTACAATCATGAATAAAGTATAAATAATCAAAATTGCATAAGATGGTATAACTAGATAGTAAATGTTAAGATATTTTTAGCCCATTGATTGAGTAACATATATAATCAGAATCGTGTGCAGTGGCGTAACTAGGTTCACAGAAACGTTACGACAGTTTTTAGGCTACTTACAATCATGAATAAAGTATAAATAATCAAAATTGCATAAGATGGTGTAACTAGATAGTAAATGTTAAGATATTTTTAGCCCATTCAGATTGAGTAACATATATAATCAGAATCGTGTGCAGTGGCGTAACTAGGTTCACAGAAACGTTACCACAGTTATTAATCTACATAATCAAGAGTAAAGCATAAATAATCAATCAGATTTAGTGAGAGTTATATACCTGCAGCAGTCATTAATTAAACAAAATTGTCCATATATATGCATATATCCATAATATGCCATCTATAACAAATATTACGACAGTTTTTAGCCTATATAACCAAGAATAAAATATATATAATCAGTATTTTAAAAAGTAGCATAGCTAGATAGTAAGGGCAGGCAGTATGATTATCTGCAAAGTTAGATGTTATAATCGAAAGTTATATACATCTGTTACTTTTTAAAAATTTATAGTCTTAATTTGAGTTCTATAATCAATTGTTCTTTTTTAAACAAGGTCGGTACTCTGAATATTAATTTACCATCTCCAATTCTAAGTATAATTTTTTTCTCCAACATTTTCAGTTGGCATATGTGCCATTTATGATTTGTGTCATGTGACAGCCATGATGGAAAAAACATTTCAAAACGTTCTACAAAGATTGTTTTACACGTAGTTTATTCTTCAAGCATTCGCTTCTTGGAATGTAAGCGTTTATTAATAAAAAAAAAAATTCGGAATTCATTAGATTTTCTGTCAAAAATTTTAATTAAAGTTTCGATTAAATTAAAAATTAATGAGAGTTTTAACACTTTCGCTCATTAACTTCGAAGTATATTATTGCTTAAAAACTTTTTACACTTTTTAAAATTTAAAAATAAGCGTTTCAGAAATATTAGTTTTATTTCGGAATAAAGGTTTTTCTCTAATTTTAACTCTTTGCACTCGGATGGTTCCATTCAGGCAGCATTCAAGACCTTGCCTCATTTTGATATTTCAGTTATTTATCTTTTAGTTTCGATTGTTAAAAATGCCTACACAGTGGTAAAAAAAAATAGATTAATTTTTCAGGTAAATTCAACATAACCACACAGGGCTGCGCCGCCCTCTACTCTAGGCCGCGGTGGCCTGGTGGTAAGATCTCGGCTTGTGAGCCTTAGGGTTTCAGGTTCGTGACCCGATTCCACCGAAGAAACGTCGTGTAAGGAGGTCTGTTGCACATTAAATCCGTCAGACCAAGCGTCCTCCGCTGGTGTGGTGAGGGGGTGCTAGCTCAGGTGTCGTCCTTGTCATCTGACAGTGGTTCAAAATTACAAGGTCCGTCCCAAAATAGCCCTAGTGTTGCTTTACAACGGGACGTTAATATAACTAATCCAAACCTAAAACCGCCCTCTTCTCTAATTAACCAGCCATTTACTTATCCCGCGATATCCGAGGGTTGGCAATCAATCCATTTTCTATTGCATCCGGCGTTTTTAGAAGTTTAGTGTGTTCATTTTTACGGTTACAGATTTTTTTATTATATCATACTATTGTCGTGAAACATATAGTATAAATTCACTTTGTTTGAAAAATATTTGAACTTATTTGCAAACATCGCATCCAAATACTGATTTTTGAATGACCGGATCGCCACGACAGCATTGACGGGAATTAAGGTTGAGTTCTAAGCGTCATCACAATCCTTCACACTGGAGAATGTCATCGGAAGGAGGTAGCCGACCCCATCCCCTCCCCTCCACACCACCACCATTTCTATATTCATCCGGCTGGTGAAAACAAACCACTATATCAGACGCCTCTCATCGTTATTTCTGAGGTAACCTCCAGTGGAAGTAGATATTCAACATAAAACATTTATATATATTTATTTTTGGAGTAATAAATATGTTCTCGTATCAGATGAATAATTATGCATTGAATTATTTTTCTGAATGCAAAGAGTTAATAAATTTTTAAAACATTAATAAATCCATTATGCAATTATATTTTTCATTGATTTGAATATTAGATTGATATTCATACTTTCTGAAATGATATTAAATCCTTTTTTTTTATTTGCTAATCAATGTAACAGGTGTTATTATCTAAATGCTCGAATGGTTTATGTTTCAAAAATAAAATATTGACTGATGAACCAAACCTAAAATATTAGTAAGAACTTACAAACCAAGATATTAAGCCTCAGATATACATTATTATTATTATTCACAATGGGCAGAAAGGCATATTCCACAAGTGTCTCTACCAAACCATCGATTTGTTTGTGGCAAGCAGTAAGTGAAGCCCTGCAAATCAATATTGAAGCACGTTTGCCTTTCAACTAGCCTCTCTCGTGCTTACCCCCACCCGTCCGAAGACGCGAACGCATACCAATCGTCTGCTTATTTCTCCAGGGGTTGTTCTGAGAGGTCGCCCTCAGTCTGGTCACACTCCCTAAACTGTTTAGATCCCCTTCCGTCCTTGATGGAAAAGGCGCATCAAACATTGACGAATCCGGCCTTGTTGTCCGGACTCTCCGAAGAAGCGCCTAATGGCCTCCAGCAAAAGGGTCTCCGGCTCCCGGACTAAATGATGATAACTGGGAAAACGTGAGGGGAACCGGCAAAGGGTTCGGCCGCACTCAACGATTACTAGTATTGAGGGGTGCAAAAATAGCTAAAGTGATTAAAGGTAACAGTTTCTTGTATAAAAACAAACGAAACCATGATAAGTCCTATTTCTGGAAAAGAGAAATCGCAACCTTATATCAGTTTTCTATGCTGTTGTGAAAATAACCAGGTTACGTTTAAAGAGGATTTTTGCTAATATTGACAAATATGGCATTATATTACATACAGAAATTCAAGAAAAGAAAAATATAAAAGAAAACATATGCTTATAAACATTAGAATTAGCATTTTATTATTATTTATAAGAAATCAAAATTATTATTTATAAGATTTATATTTATTAATATAAGATCTTGGTGATCATCCACTGAGAGTAATTTTAAAATATACAGGTAATTAAAATAAAATTTTATGAGTTATATATGTTTCTATTAGACAGAAAAACGCAAAAACTTTTAAAATCGTAAAAATAAAACGGATCGTTGCAAAAAAGAAGAGCAATTAAAAAAAATTTAATTTGAAAAAAAAATGAAGTGAATATTTGCAGCTATTGTACCGACGTACAGAACTTTATTTGTAGACAACGGATAAACGTTTATGGATTAAACGTTTATATAATATTATATTTATTGATAAAATATTATCTGTAAGTACATTTCTTATGGATTAAAGTGTCGTTTGCAGGATATTGTCAAAGTATATACCATTTCTGCTAGAATTTTGAAATGTTTATTTATTTATTTATATTTTAGATCAAAAATGTCAAACCATTTTCAGTGAAAGAGAGTTTCGAACTTTTTATTCGAAGATGTGCATTATATATGATTTCCATTTAAATTGGTTTTAAAAGTGCAAAAAAAAAAAAAAAAAAAAAAAAAACTTTTATTATTTTGTGTAACTTTTTAAGAATGATTTTGGTATTATAAGACTCCATAAATTCACATAACAATAAAAAAAGTATCTTTAATACAATGAATCAATTGCCAGGTTGGATCAAAACTTCAATGTTATGTCTATGAAAATGCTCTTTAAGAAATGCCTTCATATGGAAGTTGATATAATCAAATTATTCTTTATCTTGAAGTTTTCTCGAATTAAAATAATTAGTGATAATTAACGATAGACGTGATATTAAATGAATGTGCAGACAATTTAATTTCGTATTCCTTTGCGCATCTTATACGAAGAAAATCATTTGCAAATACGCAATCATTATTTCGCAGGTACGTGGAATTTTATTCTCATAAGAAATGTTTGCATCATTTTATCTGTCATTTTTATACCTTTTTTTATCCAAACTTTGCAAAGCACTAATTAATTGTGAATCGTTTTTATCATGCCATTTACATTTTTTTTTCAGTTTCATCTTAGAAGCGGAAGACTGGAACATCTAGTCACTTTAAAAAGTGTGCTAGGCCATGATAACATGTTAGTAATATCTGAGCTTCGAAGTTCAAGCGTTCTAAGTTCGTAACTCGGTTTATTATAGATTCGCTAATGTCTTGTTCGACACTTCAACATTGTTGGATGTATGGTTGCAATGCATAACGGCATTCAATGTTCTTTTACCTCTAATCGTTTCTCTGATACTTTACCACCATAATAATATCCGACACAAATCAGAAATGTGAACTGGATTCAAAAATGAGGTCGATGGGTAATGCCCTTCCCATACGGGTGTGGTGAGAAAGTTTGGAGAAGCATTGGCTGCTGAAGCGAAGTTAGGACCATCGTCATCTTATCAGGGCTTAAAATCGCAGAATCTTTTGCAAAATAATCCTTGTGTTATTTCACTCATCCGGGACCAAATAGCAGTCATTAGTTGTCTGCCCCCTGTGGTATATGTCGATGAAAAAAGCTGATTGGTTCCCGTTGATGGGTAAAAAAAATGATTTTGCTCTCTAGGCCCATCTTTGATGAACGATTGTATGTCTGTACGAGGGTCGGAGAGCCTATGTTACTCGTGACAGGCCTATAATACATTTACCACTTGTTACTCGTGACGGGCCTATAATACATTTACCACAGAGCTGTACCTCCTATCGATGACAGGACGTACTTCCCACTAGAAGAATTGTATCGTGGCCGGTGTTGGTCCTTAGGTCTCAGCCATAATTTCACCAGTGTTGTTGTCGCGATGGTCCGGTCATTCAGAATTATCTGTGTGCCTTCGGACGGGTTGATGTAGCCAGTTAAGGTTACATGGCCGATGTTATTCGTAGTGGTGTACCGACACTCCAGTAAGTCTAGATATTAAATATAGGAGTTTCCTCTTTATGGCTATTCTTAATCATATCCCATCCGAGTCATTCTCCTATCAATGAAAGATTATCGCCTGCATGTATGTATCGATCGCATAGTAAAAACGTTATGCATCGACCACAGAACCGATGTTATTTACCATGGTTGATCGAAATTCCAGTACTATTAATGGTAAGGCAGTGCAGGAGTTCCTTCTTTAAATTTATCATTAAACGTTTTTCACCAGGGGTCTCCTCGTATATGGGGAAGAGAAGATAGACGTATGCTGGTTTGCCCTCGTTTTCCGGATGATTACAATAAAGCTCTGAGGTTCGAGTAACTTCAACTTTCATGATGGGATGTATATTGTTACAAACCTGCAATTCGGCTTCCTAGCATAGTTTGTTCCATCAACAGAAAGTCTGTTTTAAAGTCATCGGTAATGGACAGAGTCCGGGACAGTTCCAGAGCTTGGCGACCATTTGGCGACGAGTTTGGCGACTTTGGCGCCAAAATTGATTATACCCGAAACTTCGAGAATTTTCCCGATCCGTCCAGTAGGAACCGAGATACGCCTCGAACGTTCCTGATTGGTTCAGAGGCTTCTAGCCCCGCCTCCCGAGACCTATAAAAGGAAGCAGCCGCAGCTGCCAGAGGAAGGTAGAATGCAGTAGGAGTCGAGAGTCGGAGAAGTCGAAGACAGAGTGGACGGAGTCGTCGAAGTAGTAGTCGAGAGTCGTAGTCGGAAGCGACGGAGTCAAGCTCGTGCTGAACGGAGCTCTACGCTACTGTCTGCAGTAGATTCTGGTTGTATGCTGCTGTTGTATGCTACACGTCTCGGCTGAAGATAGTCGTCTCTATGCTGTATATAGTTATCGTTTTTGTGCTGACCTGTGTGTCTTCGTGTAAATAAACGTTGTTGTTTTTATTCTACTACCGCCTGCTGATTGAGCGTTTTTTACACCATATCACTTCCACTATCCAAACGAACCCCCAGGAAGAAATTTCGCAACAATATCCTATGGAAGGATTAAAACCATGGACAGTAATAGTTATGTAATAGACAGTAATAGTATGTGTTGTCATCAATAGTTGTAAATAAAAGCTTAAGATTTAAGATTGTCCCACGTGCTAGTTCAGCAATTGAAAACGGATTTCTTGTTGCTCATTACTGAAAGAAAAACAATAAATCAGTTATGATAGAACTTTTAAGCCCTAAAAAATTCATATCAGTGAAATTTAAATAACTACAAAAAAACATCGTCACAGAAGTGATTTCTTTGTCCATGAGCAATGTTTTACATCTAAAATTTAGATTTTAAAAAAGTCGATTTCAAGTGTATATAGAAAAAATTTCAATCAGACAAGAGAACCATTTCGCTTCTCCCCCCCCCCCAAAAAAAAGGAAGGAAAAAAACGCATTTCTACTTAGCTATGTATTATATATATATATACAAAAAAAAGGCTGATAAATAAATTTCAAGATGTCATTTACTCGAGCAAAATCCCCGACTGAATAGTTTTTTATTATTAAAGACGACTGCGAAACTGGAAATATCTTTCCTAAAGTGACAATCATTTGTGGCAATCGAATTAAAGTGACATTTACTTACGTTTTTTGCTCTGCAGATACGGTGGAATATTTGCTCACATAAAAAATTCATCGTGACGTTATCTTGTTTACCCGTCGGATGAGAGTAAAATTTCTTTGAAATTCACTCTTCACCATCTTTTTCACTCCGATTTAGAATTTTTTTTCCTTTTATTTTTGTTAAAAATAAGTAAGATCTAATTTACGTTCAAAGTGCTTTGTCAACAACTTTTAACTTGTAAAAACTCTGCGTTTTTTTTTTTTTTTCTTAACATTAAAATTTTTTTAAAGATGGGGAAAAAAAAAGCTCATGAAGTGATTGAATAATTTCTATGCTAGAAAGGAGGAAAAATAAATGAAGCGCATGTAAAAAGTTCGACATGAATTCTTAATGTATTGAAATTGATAGGCTAAAATCGTATTAATCTCACGTAACGCTTTTTTCTCGTCCTTTGACTGTATAGCATAAATATTTCAGACTCAATAGTTTTGATTTTAAAACGATGGGATTTTTTTTTTTCATGATGTGACTGTAACTTCGGGAATTATATTTAGTTTTATCCTATGTTCCCCTTTTTTTACTACCGTTTTTATTTTCGCCTCATAAATTATTACTTTTTATTGCAACATAAAACGGTGTTTAAGTTAAAGGACATTTAAATTCTTTTTTTTTTAATTTTGATTTTACTTAAATTTAGAATAAAAGGGAATCATGGTAAAATATATATAAAAAAAACAGATTACTATTTTATAAATAATTTACTGTCTACCTTCTCTAGAAATATGCTTTAATGTCATTTAAATAATAACATAATAAAGTATTTATATCATCCCACCATGTGAAAAATGATTACGACATTATATAAAATTAACTTTTTTATAAAAACATCTTTATATAATTTAATTGATTAATTCGATCGATTTAATTTAAGTATTGAAGTTATAATGACATTATTTAGTTTTCTTGTAAAATAAATCTTAATATATCTCGAGTGCCGACCTCGAGTGTGAAGATGAGAAGTGACAGTCGCATGGTCGTCGAGTATGAAGATGGGAAGTGACAGTAGCATGGTCATGATTCGCATGGGGGCATAATAAATGGCGCTGTTTAGTCTACATAACTGTTTCAAACTATGACACCACTTATTCGGGCACACTATATGAAGTGCAATGTAACAAGGTGTATCTGGAAGGATCGAGGGATTGTCATTCAGGTGTAAACATGGGGAAAATACTGGCAGCAGTAATTCGCGAGAATTATTTTTCCTCGATTATTTTCAATCAAATCAATAATTAAATATATACGCCATTAGGGAGTATCTTTTCCGTAATGAAGAGTTGCAGTAATCTGCAAGCTTTTAGAGAAAAAAAATTAATTTTCAATTTTGATAAAAAAAAATTTCAGAATTTAGTGATATCCTAAGATACTATGTTAGTATGAAAAATGGCAGACCATTTTTTTCGCCAATGAGTAGCACATTGCGTTGGTCCATCATTGGACATTTTCCAACTGATGAGAAATTATTGGAAGCTGCAAAATATCTATCAGTTAAAAGACTGTAATTGCGCTAAATGCTCATATTTCCTTTTTTTAAAATCCAATAGAATTTATCGGGATTGAAACCTTCTTTTTAAGTTGTTTTTAAACATATATACACATTGACTGGTTGGAGCAAGAATCTAAAAAAACCGGCGAGAATCGGCTCTCCGTTTTCATCAATTGAAGAAAATCACGCTATTAAATATTTCATGAAACAAACAAATCGGTACGAATTTAAGGGCAACATTGTAATCTGTTGCCGAAAATTAATTTTTTTTTAATTTCCAAAATTAAGTAAAAATGTGATGACTATTAAATTGGTATAATTAAAAAGACATATACATTTTTTTAAATAGTGTAAAGATTGTTTTTGTGTAATAATATTTTCGGAAGTTATCGCGGGAAAATTCCGAAATTCATCTTAATTTTTTATTAATTAAAATTTCAAAAAATAATCCTTCCGAGGGCCACATTTTCAACCTCCAAGTATATATGCTCTGATCTTTGTAGTTGTGGATCTAACGATCTGGACGCCAAACACAACACTGGAGAACGCCAAACACACACACACACATTGAGCTTTACTTTTAACCACTTGAAGGGGAGAGACATGCCACGCACGTCGAGATGCTTTGGTCACAAAGTCGCCAACACCACGTGACACGCGTCAGCAAGCATTTATCACAGAAGGAAAAATTTCAAAAATCTCAGTTGCGATCCGTCAATTGAGATTGTTTGCCGGAACTCAGTTTACAGGAACACAGTCTTGGATAGAAAATTAATTCATCAAAAGATACAAATCTTTTTTCGATTTCTGTAAAGTGTCAGATACTTTGTGCGGCCCTGTTCGAGTTATAGTGGATTGTTTTGGTTCCTGTACCTCTGAATTTCTTGAAATCACAAGTGATTAATATCTGTTGTATAGAATTGCTAGAGTCGCAGCAAGGTTCTATAATGGCACTTCCTCAAAAAAAAAAAAAGTATGAGGCAAAAAATGAGGCAGCAAAGCTTTATTAATATATATCAAGAAATAATTGGTTTTTCGTTGTAACTAGTCACAGGAAAACATGAAAATAAAGATTTAAAATGTTAGAATTAGATCGAACAAACCATTTACATCAGGGGTGAGCATTAAATCGATCGCGATCGACCGGTGGACCACCAAGACATTTTGGGGTGACCGCCTTTACTAATACCTAAGATGCGCATACTGAAAGAAACATATTTATGGAACATTGTATTCTTATCATCTCTTGAGGAAAACGGGGACCTGCAAAATGACATGATTTTAAAAGTACATTTTTCAGAACTTAAGAATAACTTTTGGAATCTAACGGACGTATCCTAATTTTTAAAAAGTTGCATATCACTTAACATCGTTCTTTGGTTCTGCCTACCTGTGTAAATCTGCATTTTCTTCGATGAATATAATTAAGAAACGTGTTCCATTCTCGCAGATGACCACTTAGAATTCAGTGCAAAATTAGCACTTAGTAATTATATACTGAGATACTGGCAGACAATATGTAGCCGAAGTCTTCTACTAACTATAGTTATAGTTAGTAGAAAACTAACTTATCAGAACTAATTTTTGATGAAAATGATTTATTTTTTAATGCATTTTGAATTTTTTGATATTAAATACCTCATTTGATATTATTATATTTGTAACATTTATGTTTGCAACAATTATTATGTTTGTAGTTGTGTAGGTAAGTACATATTCCGTGTCTATTATTAAGTTATAATAAATATTGTAGATCTACACCACTGAGTGGACCGTAACACCTTGAAAAAATTAGAAGTAGCCCGTAACCTGAAAAAATCTGCCCACCCCTGCTTTACATGAATTATCTGAAAAGTATATTTTAAGTAATTGTATTATCTTTCATTTTCAGATGGTATAATATATTTTAAGAAGATTGTGTGGCACTGAGTATATAAATAAAAAAGAAACAGCGCACAAAAGAAAAAGAAAGAAAGAAATTAGATAACCGGAATTACTGATAGGTTTTCCGTTACAATCAACTGAAATACAAAAAAAGTGTACAAATACAGATAATAAAGATCTAAAATATTGAATTTCATCTAAACAAATCTTACGTATAAATCTACTGAAAAAGATTTCTATACAAACCAGCATTCAAAGAATTAAACACATCGCACACGCATAGCCGACTATTCATTTCCTTCCCCCATTCCCATTGCCAGATGATTGTCGTGGTTACAGTTAACACACACACAAAAAAAAAACGCAGTTATCGCCCACCGGGTAGAAAATAAACCACGTGATTCCAAACGATGTTATAACAAACAAAATTTTCCGCACTATTCCAAAAAGAAGTTTCGATAGTTCGTTTAAATACAGTTAGAAAACTAACTGCGTGCGAAGCACAAAAGCTTCTTCGTAGGTGTTCGCAGCACGCGATGCTTAATAATTCATTCATTTGTATCTCGGGGATGGCAACACCAATTGAAGAGTCCATTTTCGCTCTGTTCTGTAGCTCGGCAAAGGAACAAAAGAACACGGTGACTTTTTATTATTATTATTGTTGTTTTCGAACGATTTCGACAGTGTGTGAAAAAAAAATTGACAAAGCGGCAGTACCACGATACAAGAGAATAAATTTTCAAAGTGAAAAGGACACCTGTGGTTAAGACTAATACTGAGTATATTATTTGCTGCGTAATCTGTCCAAAAGGATCAAATAAAAAGGCTTTCAGTTTTGCCAATAGAGTAAGAACGGAACTGCTTCTGATTTCCTGTTCATTGTGAAGAAGAATGGGAAATTAGACGGATTATTCGATTTACTCTTTTCTTGTTTGCGGATAAAAGAATACATTCGCATTCTTTTGTTTGCTTATCCCAAAGTTTGTTCTTTTTATCAGAAACAGTGTTATTTTAATCTGTATAATAAAGGAAGTAGACATTTTATACGTAAGAGAGCCGATTAATACTGCTGTAATGAGACTGTAGGTGTATTAGTTATATTTCGTGCAAATATCTCTGTTTAGCTCTATGAATTTAATTAAATTGCAATTCAAAAAGGAGGTACTTTCGCTGATACATACGGATCTGTTGCTCTCTCTTTGGTCTTTCAGATCTGATTTTAGCAATGATGAAAATTCCCTTTTTGTCATAGTCTTGAACTGCAATTTAAAAGGACATATTCCCTCAATGATACAAGCAGGTTTGTTGCTGTCTTTAGTCTTTCAGATCTGCTTCATCAGCGATGGAAATTATCCTTTTGAATTTTTTTAAAAATAAGTTTCATCACTTTATCATGGGTTGTCTGCGTTCTATACATTGCATAGAATATGCGCGCTGTATAACGGTTGGTACAATTCCCAGTCAACAAAATAATCTCACTCCATTAGTGGTATCTCTTTTCAGTTTCTTCACTTTCTTTAAAATGAAAATGAAATTAATCAAAGCTTAAACCCTTTACAGGAAGATTTATGACTCATCCTGTATGTAAATTGTATGCCATTAGTATAAAAAGTTTAATTTTACACTGCACAGAAAAAAAAACACGAGTCATCTTTAAACGGGTATTCTGAAGATCAAATTTGAACAACATTCAACTTCGGTTATTCGCACATACAGTTGATGATGGTGGAGAGACGATATATCGATGCAGCACAACAAATGTTGGGGGTTTATCTCAACTAATTAAAACGATGAATGTATGTGTCTCTATCTCTTTTTACAAGCAAATTGACTATTGACTATTTGACAAAACTACTTGACACATTATTATTATTTAACTGCTACATTTGACACATATATACCTGTGAGAATAGGCAATACGAAGCAAGTTTTTGAAAATTTTAATTAATTAAAAAGTATATTGAATTTTGGAGGTTTTTTTTAGCGATTTACTTCAGAAAATATTATTGCGCAAAAATAAATTTTACACTATTTCAAAATTTAATAATTGTCCTTTTAATGATAAAAATTTAATAGTTGTAGAAATTCTTCTTGAATTTATTTTCACAGCAATAGTCGAAAATTGAAATCTTTTTCATTGTTTCATCAAATATTTAATTGCGAGATTTTCTTCGATTGTTTCAGGATAAAAAAAAAGAAAAGTTCTGAGTATTTAGTTAAAAGAATAGATTTAGTTTAATGGAATATATCTATTTAAAAGATCTGGAAGCATATCTAGTTTAAAAAACGAACGAAAAAATACCGCCAAATTTAGAAGACAGATAAACAAGGTATTATCATTTTAATAGCGCTGTTAGGACCATTTCCACAATAAGAAGAACTTAAGTAAAACATTTAAAATAACACGGCTTTAATCTTTGTCAGCTTTACAGAATCATGAACATGAAGTTATATCTGTACAATTTATTTGAAATTATATATAACCAATATTCCCGGTATACCAGCTGCTCGTCAAAGGTGACTAGAATTTAATATCTATATAATTAACAAAACGAATAAAAAAGTGAAATATAATATAGCAAAAATTAGAAGATAGATGATGTCCAAATTTACGTTTTTAATAATGCAATGAAGCTCTTAAACTGGTCTCAATTAGAAACGTCGATGAACGCGGTGAACAAAACATAGATAGGGCAATTCAAGTAACGCAGTTTTAAATTTTGACAGTTTCACGGAAGCATGGACTTATTAAAAATCATGCATAAGAAATAATTTTAAAACATAAAAAAACAACCCTTTATCAAAAGATTTACTGCTCACTGTCGTACTCATCAAATTATCAAGACATTCTTTGTGGGGCACATGTGGCCAGCGAGTTTGACTCTTTACTCTAAATGAATTAAAAACATTGCCATGGTATTGCCCAAACTTGTATATTTGACTTAAAAAAAGACTTTAACAAAGAATAAGATGACGAATAAATAATTTAGGGACAACAAAATATGGTATAAAAAATTAACACAATAAATAAAATGACATGAGATTTAAATGATGGGTTCACTTAATATGCGAAAACAGTACCAATCAATCAGAATTGTCTTTTCAATATATTATTTATTTTCTTTCAAGATTAGAACTAACTCATACATGAGGGAATAAGTAAATTTAAAAACAGCAGCCACTTCTCAAAGTAAAAGAAGTAAGAAAGTGATTTAGCCATCTCTACTGACTGTAAACGAGACCTTGGTGAAGAATTAAGCCTCATTCAAGTCAAAATATCTGCTTTGAGTCCCCCTTTTTTTCCCCGTCTTAAGAGAACGCCTGTGCTCTCAGCAGCCTTTTCACAGATGAATTGCTTGTTTTTATAAAAGCCCCCTCGGATTCGTTTCTTTTGACGTTCGCTGTAACGTAAGAACTCGGAGGCAATCATAGAAATACAACTCTTTGTGCGCTTATTGATCGCTGCTGTTATGTTTTGACGTGAGGATATGGAATGTACATTATACATCTCAAGGAATTTTTTTTCTCTCACACACATTCTGACTCTCGCCTTTCTGACTGGAGATCAGCCCACCCCCTAAACCCCTTCTCTGATGTTAGTCTAGAAGGGGGTTGCGGGGGAGGCTGCTGAAGACCAGTCATCAAAGGAAAGGATGAAGGAGGCAAAATAAAGAGATGGTGGTAAATAAATCCCTATTTGACGGAGAGGTTGTCATGTCGCCTGATGATTGGTGGCTGGCATGGAGCGTTGAAAAAGTCATGGGGGTAGATTATGTTACCATGATTTTTTTTTTTTTTTTTTTTTTTTGCTGATTGTTGCCTGCTTTGCTGAGGTTTCACGTCTGAAGCATGTTGTTAAATTTTTTTACATGTAAGTATTTAGAAAAATAAGGAGAGACATATGAATAAATTCGAATGCTACTTAATAAATTGAATGAAAATTCCATTTAAAATATGCGCATGTTTAGCTTATTAATAATTTATTTAATTTTATTATTTTATACTTTTTAGTCTTTAGCTTATTATTATCAATAGAATGCAATTTCGGACAAAGTTTTCTAAAATTCATTAACAGATGGAGCCACTGCTCTAGAATCGAAATTTAGTTAAATCAATTGTTGAATTATTAATTAAGGCTGAAAAGGTTAAAATAGGATATTATGATATTGAATAGAAAAGTATACAAAATTAGAAAATTCTAGCATTAAATTAATTACTGTTGAAAAAGTTAAAATAGGATATTGTTATATAAAATGGAAAAATATATGAAGTTGGATAACTCTAACGTATTAGGAGATAGTGAAAAATCGATTAAAAATAAAATCTTTTAAATTAATTTAGAAGATTTAATCTTAAAAACATGAAACAACTCATTAATAACCAATAGAAAAACAATCATGGAACAAATTTAATGTAAACTGTCTTTACGAATCTGGTTATATTAGACGATTAAAAAATGGAATTCTTAATTTTATTGTTTCCCATTTTTTAACATTATTTATTATTACAAATATTATGACATTTTGAAGTAATTTTTCAAATTCTCTTTGAAACAGCCTCACTTTTTGGAAATTGAATTGAATCAATCGAATAATTGATAATAAAATGTTAAAAATTTTAAAAAAAAACTGAACAAGAAATAAATGAAAAATCGATTAAAAATAAACTCGGTTCTTATTAATTTTAAAGAGTTTTTATCTTAAAAACATCAGACAAGTCTTTAATTAAATTGTGTTAAAATAATTTAAAAATCTTAGAAAATGGTTTTTTTTAATTAAAAACTCTGGGCATTAAAAAAACCCCTGGAATATAGTCACTCCATTATTAACTCATAACTCGAGGCATGAATTTCCTCACGGGGCCAGAGACATGGACTCAAAATGACTCCATTGTTATTTTACTTTTTTGTCTCTTGTAAACAGCATTGGAATTTATTTAGGAAATACAATACTGTTACGAAATTTCAGGGTTCGTTTGGATAGTGGAAGTTATATGGTGTAGAGAACGCTCAATCAGCAGTAGAAAAAGAAACAACGACGTTTATTTACACAAAGAAACACAGGACAGCACAAAAACGACAACTATATACAGCATAGAAGACGATTATCTTCAGCCGAGACGTGCAGCATACAACAAGAATCTACTGCAGACAGTAGCGTACAGTTTAGTTCAGCACTAACTTGACTCCGTCGCTGCTGTGCTAATCCCTGGAAGACCAGTTCTTCACCGTCGATTCCGACTACTCTTCTCTGTCGCTTCCAACTACTCCGCTCCGTCGATTCCGACTACGACTACTACTTCTTCGACCCTCTAGCAGCACAAACTGGCTCCATTTATAGGTCTCAGGAGGCGGGGCAAGAAACCTCTCAGCCAATCAGAAACGTTCGAGGCGTATCTCGGTTCCTACTGGACGGATCGGGAAAATTCTCAATGTTTCGAGTATAATCTATTTTGGCGCCAAAGTCGCAAAATTCGTAGCCAAGTCTCCAAATGGTCGCCAAGTTTGTCGCCAAGCTCTGGGACCTCTGACGCGACACCCGGACTCGGTCCAATACCGATGACTTTAAAACAGTCTTTCTGATGATGGAACAAACTATGCTGGGAAGCCGCAATGCAGATTTGTAGCATTACATTCTGGAAATCGTATAATTACCAAAATTATTACAAATATTAATATTAAAAATGTTAAATGTCGGAAAGGTGTTATAAGAAAAACCTAAAGAACCTTTTAATGAGTATTTACTTCGTTTAGATATTACGTAATTATGCTATTGTTAATAAATATTAAAATTTAACAAACAAAAATGACAATATTTTAAAATATTTTTTAAAGAATATTTCTTTATTCTTTTTGCATTATTCAAATCAAAAGCAGTTTCAGGGACATGGAGACAATTCCATAAACAACAACAAAAACTTTGAAAAAGAATAACTCGGTTATACGCACGTGTTTATACTTAGACTTTTGCTAGCATACTACCGAAATAACAACTTGAAGGTACTGAGGAGATTATTGTATTCAAGGACAAAATGCCACTTGATAATCAGAGCTGATGAGCAACGCGGCGTCATTTAGACACCAGTCTCTAGTTACGGCTTAAGAAATTAAAATATTATTAAATAAATGGATTAAGCAATAATTGAGTTTAAAACAATATTCGAATGTTATATTATCATCACGAATAATACTAGCGTATAAAAATTCAAAACCAGTGCATCAGGAAGTGAGTACAAAGAACTATTACTCCCCTCCACCCTCGCGTGTGAAACAAGTAAATTCAAACACAAATTTGTAAAAAAAATAAAGTCCTTGTGAATGCGAATGAATTTGCTGAGTGCTTGCATTGAATTCTGTGAAGACAAAATATTGTGAAAATGTATGATGAATGGTTAATCTGTTGAAACAGATGGTATCTTTTGGTTGATTGTGCATATGAAAGATTTCAATAAGTTTAATCTGATAATGGTTAAAAGAATGAAATCGAATTGGAGATCTCAGGATTTAAAAGCTTACTTGTGCAGTCAGTGACATATCAAAAAGGGATTCTAAAATATGAATAATTAGATGCTATGTTATCGTTAAATATCATATCGAATACCAATCTGATTAAATTATCGAGAAAGATAGAATAATAAGGGAATTCAAGGTTTCCTTTTTTCCTGTACATGTATTGTCTTTAAAACTAATGCTGCTGCATTTTTTCATTAAAATATAATGTTCAGTAAACATATATAAAAAATATTATGAAATATAGTATTGCTGTAATTAATTTCAATAACGGTATCAAGCAGATCATTGTTTTGTTTTCTGAAGAGGTAAGAAAAATTAGATTAAAAATCTTCCAAGGTCAATGCTATAAAAAGAATTCAAATATTATTTTTAGAATATTAATATTATTAACACGAAATAAAATAATTAACATTCTAGAAGGGTATTAAATGTATAGATTTTGTACTAATTAAGCCTTTGACTGCGTAATAAATGATCTTTTAGATGCGACGTTTGCAAATAAGTTCAAATATTTTTTAAACAAATCGATTTATTACTGCATGCTACCTGATAACAATATGATATAATAAAAATCTGCAATCGTAAAAGATAACATCTTAAACCGCGAAAAAAGCGGAATGCAACAGGGTACAGACTGACAGCAAACCCTCGGAGTTGGAGAGTTAAAGAATTGATTCTTGAACATCCGGAGCATTAAAATGCCTTTTTTTCACAATAAAAATTTTAAGCCATCGAATATTTAAAATAGGGACGTAAACTTAAAGGCCGACGACCCGTTTAATATAGAAATTTGTGTAGCATGCTGGAGAGCTAGCATAATCGCATTTGGTCAGTGGATGGGATTCAAGTATTTTTTTTTCTTTTTGTATTTTTTTTAAAGTCACAATGAATATCACAAGAAATATACTAAAAGTAATGAAATATTAAATATAAAAGCATTTTTAAGAAACTCTTTGATCAATGTACTCTAAAGAAAAAATTACTTTTTAAACTAAAAATCTGGAGATAAAAAAAAACAACGAAAGAACGTGAAGAACAAAAAATTATATAACCTTTTGACCTCCACGGTTTTTTTTTTGTTTTTTTTTTGTAATACACTGATAAAAAGGAACGAGAAAGGATATATAATAACAGTGATTCTCTAAGCATTCTTCATAAAAATAAAAAAATAAAAACATTTTGAATGTGGCTACAATTCTAATTCACTCAGAGTATTCTCGTTATCATTTCAGACTTCTGTAATTTTTGTTTTGACCTCCACGGGTTTTTTTTTTGTAATACACTGATAAAAATTTTTTTAATATATTTTATAATTATTATTTAGTTCTAATTTAAGAATCACCGCATGCCCATGGAAAGAAACTACAACTCTAATATTTTAATTATATGATAATTATAGAAGGAAAATACTTAATATTGCATCATTTTAACCAATCATAGATTCACAAAAGGGCTATGAAAGGGTTGAAAGTTTAATTGTTCCTCAAGGTTCTTTACATTAAAACTAATTATTGGTTCAGTTGTCTTTTTTGATCATCATAAACACAACTGAACACTTTACATAACATGGAATTATTCCGCCATAAATGCCCATCCTATCAGCACGATCAGAAAATCCAAAATAACGTCTGCAAAACTCCACATTTCTGTAATTTGTAGGAGCTACTACTTAAAACCGGTTTATTCAAACAAAATGGTTTTAGTAATTGAATCGATATCAACGGGAATCAAAATTACCCAGCATGACTTGATAACAATTCTCTATGCAAATTTCCCCTCTCTGCCAAAGGAAGGAAACAATCATTTTCCTCTTGATTCTTCTGGAAGTCAACTCTGACCTTTTACGAGTCCTAATATGTTCTATTACGACTCAAAAGCAACTCACTGAATTGTGAAATGCCATAATCGATTGCACAGAGTATGAAAATGGCCCTTTTACGGCTTTGCATATAGAGGATATTACAGCAAAGAGCTAGACGGCAATTTTGGGGAAGGAAGTCGTTCTGTTATCTCGACTGCTTATCTGCGAGAACAGTTTGCGACGCTCAAATAGAACTTTTCGCTTGGCTGACCAAATCTGCCACTTTCGCCGCCAAGAAGAAGTATGGAAAATTGTTAGGGTTTATATTTTCCTATCTAAACAACCAGCCAAATATAATGGGCATGTGTGTGTTAGCATGTCCATTGTTAGAAAATAGGCAGTGAATTTAGAAATGTTTTGTTTCGCTTTATTTGAATTCTTTTCGGCAATTTCGGAATCAAAATAATAATTTATACGAAGAGTGTTTTTTGTTCTTTTTTTCTCTCTCTTTCAATTCGTAAATAACAGATTTACTCCTTTTCGCTACTTTTTATTATGTGTGCATATTTATTTAAATTAATTCGAAATGCAATAGTGATTTTATCCTCTATGCTTTTTTGATGATTTATCTACACTGATGTTTGATTTTATCTGCCAAGTTTTTACTATTTTTTTAATGTTTCGTATTTGAAACAATCTAATCTTATTGTAATAAATGGCCTAAGGAAATTAAAAATGCTCTTTTTTTCTTTTAGGATTAAAATGCTTATTGCACTTTTACTAGCCTTGATACAAAGTAAAGAGATATTTTTATGTATTTACCAAAAAAAAATATCTAAACCTTGATTAATCTTTACGTCTCAAATCTCCAAAAGTATGCAAAAGTAAAAAAAAAAAAAGTAATAAATAAAAAAAATAAAAAACTGAAATCTGCTATCGCAAATTCCAAGTTATCATGTAAGAACTTTATTATTCTTTTTAATCGCGCTGTTTCGGGCAGGAAAATATCATGTTCTCACACGATTCATATTTCACAAACACCAACATTTAGAAAAGCGATGGGTTTCGACCATCTCAAAATCAATCGAAGTCCAAAATTTTTTTCTTCGAGGCCAGAATTTTTTTCTGTGAAAAAACCAGTTTAAACCGGTTTTAAACAATCACGTGATTGTCAGATTACGTTGAAATTGAGAAAACAATGATTTTGTTTCATCTCAAAATCGTTCGATCCCAAAACTTTCATTGCCAGCTAGAAAAACTAAAAATGAAAGATAAAAAATATATATTATTGTTATCATTATAATATACACACACACCTTTCGATACTTCTCTTCGTTGTTTTGTGTTGATTCCCGTTTTCTCCTTTATCCTTCTTTGGCGACTTCTTACGATCTTGCTCCTTATTGGCGAGAAACGAGAATTGGTTACATGCTGGACATTCGCAACGTTGCAATTTTTTGTTGCGGTAAGTCGCCAAATGTGACAACCTTCTTAATTATTTTCTAATAATCCTAACAGCGAAAAATAGGTACTCAAAAGCGGTTTTCAGGCCGAGACTTTTGTGGTTTCAAAAACCTGAAACCAAAACAGCATCTTGTTTTCACATGATAAAGAAATGTTTTTGCAAGTATGGCAAAATCCTGTTATAACGAAATTGCATATGAATGAAGTGAAAATATTTGTCATGATGGATTTCGCTGTAGATAAATCTTAATAGAATGCAATAACAGGAAAAAAAGAAAAAGAAAAAAGAAAAAAAAGAAAAAAATAGAACTGGCATATTTATCACTTTTTTCTTTTTATTTAAAATTATTTTAGTTAAAATATTTGATTAAATAAAAATTCTTCTTTTAAATAAAAATTTGTCTTCTAAATTCAAGAATTTATTTAAACCATTTGTATTTAATGGGACAGTGGACTCTTTTTAGGCATTTTTGCCAATCGTTCACTAAGGTGGATGTAATTTTTTAATGCATATGTATTTAAATATAAATACGTTAAATATCTTTAAAAACTTTTTAAAACAAAATGTATTATTTTCTAAAAATTAAAAGATCCATTATTTTTAAAA
>JAPMOR010039136.1:2566-19319 GCA_026543865.1 Argiope aurantia | reverse complement strand
TTATAAAATGAGCAATTAAAGTTAGCTAAATTCATGCTGAACGAGTTGTTAAATGAATTAATTTACAATGTTTTTTAAAATTAAATTTTATATTTGATAAATTGAAAAGAAAGGTTTCCGAACTTGTATGTGTTAAGATCATGTTTAAAGCATATTGTTTTTCATTCTTATTTTTTCGCTTACAAGCTCTGAAAAAATACGCTTTTTGTTAGTCTTATATATAACTAATAATATTCTACTATAA
Source organism: Argiope aurantia (assembly GCA_026543865.1). NCBI lineage: Eukaryota > Metazoa > Arthropoda > Arachnida > Araneae > Araneidae > Argiope > Argiope aurantia. The sequence continues at coordinate 19,075 of JAPMOR010039136.1, read as the reverse complement.
ACAATTGTTTATACTTGTCTAAAGTACACTAATATTTCCAGCTTTCTTCCCAAACATCTTAATATATGTTCTATGCCTTTACTTGGAAACATACGCTTTGCACTGTAACATGACAAAACATATTGCAGACTATATATTTTTATTGCCTATTTATACTAACCATTCAATGAAATAAAAATAGCACGAGTTGAAAACGAATATAAACAGAAAAGACAAATATATGTAAAACGTGGTCTTCGGCTATTCAAAGAATTCCAGAGGAGCCCAACAAGTTCAAAATTAAAACTTTAGATTTCACCTGAGCCTTCCTTTTAAAATTATTTCCGTTTAAACAAAGGTATTGCAGACTTATAACAAATTTCTGACAGACGTAAGAAAAATAATTTGATTATTTAAGTCTACTGCTTTGTTTTCATTAAGTCCGAATTTAAAAGAATGTTAAACATTTTACTAAATTGTGTATAATATTCAAGCATTTAACATTGATTGGTTTCGTAGTAGAGTTACTTTTTATGGTGGTTGTGAGAGATGGCGAAATAATGATCTTGAATATGTATAGATTCTATTATGTTAAGTGAAATTATAAATTATAATTTTTTTTACAATTTTTAAGATTATTTTTATTTGCATGTAAGTTGACATGCTGTACGACATAGAATATCATTATACCTGCTGTAGCTTTATTACTAGAGACGTCAATAATCAAAATCCTTGATGTGTGTGGACGTGATGCATCTTAATAAGAAATAATTTTTTTTTAAATCTTGGCGAACTTTTATTTATTGAAATGTACTATTATCTTTAAAATATATATTATTTATTAAATTACTCCTTGGCTTTTACTGCTTAGAAATAAAAAATCGTTTTTCTACTTCTTCTTTCTTTTTTCGATTATCTGTTTTCTTTCCTACAATTTGTGAGCAAGTAATCACTTTTTCCCCGGAAAGATAAGAGTATTAAAACTTGAGCACAGTGCTTTATTTTTTGAATTCATTTCTAGCATCGTGAGACATTTTCCTCAGAATAATAATGAATTGATTCGCACTCACACAAATCCTCTCATTCGAAATTGTAGCTACTTTGAATCGATATATTCTTAATGATTACATTCTAAAAGCTCTTGAATGAGGCAAATTTTTCTTTTTTCTTTCATCTAGAATAAATGAATAAAAGAATATCCAAACATAATTTAAAATAATTTAATATAGATTATTATCTTTAGTTTCAATCGTTTTTTAAAGGGATATGAAATAGGGGAATTATAAGGATAGAACGAAAATGACTTTAAAAAAAAAAGATTTTAGTTTGATAATAGGGGGTAAAATTTGCCTTTATGTCCAAAAAAGAATTTTAAAAGATTGGTTGCATTACTACAATATTTTGATGTGCCGTAATTAGCTTAAAGTTCGTAAAAATATTTAAAAATTTTAATTTTTGATAAATTATTTTTTATGAATTTTTTGTGAATATAGTCTTACAAAAGATTGTTTTAAATACTTATATAAGTATTGCAATTTGAGAAAGTCATTAATTGCAAAATGTAATAATAAGAAAAATATTTTTATGTCAAATTTTTTGTTTCTTACTTCTGTATCCTTAATGATTAGAAATGTTACAGTTGCAAAATGTTTATTTCTACTTCATTGCCACATTTAACTACTGTTTTTTTCATTAACTTTTAGTATACTCACACGTGAATCAAATTTTGCTCTTATGTATCCTTCTTTTGCGATTAAATAATAGACATTTTGACCGATTTGGTCTCCAGTTTCGCAGCTCTTTCTACTGCTTGCATGTAACAAGGAAGTCGTATAAAGTCGATAACAGTGTCCACTATATTGTTTAGTTCTGCTTCAGATGCCTTCCGTATGAAATCTTCGGGAAAGTCAGTGGTAACACGTTTTAACAAGTATGGGGGGGGCACAATTATTCTTCTAACATTTTTCTTTTTCTAATTTCACCCTATCTATTACATTGATTTTGTCTTATGTGATTACACCGAAATCCTGTAATGCAGCCCTAGATACAGTTGCAGAGTTCTATCTGATATTCCAATACGGTCAGCAATGGAAGCTAAAGATGCCGATTAATGCTTATTTGAGTGCTTTTCTCTCCGTTCGGGTTTGAAGAGATTGTTTGGTTTGCTTTTTCATGTAAAGATCACTGTTGTTCTTCTGCGATGTCATTGCCGCCAGTAACCATTTCTGGCACACAAGTATTTTTGTCCATTCTTGATTAAATGTAATTATTTTCTGTAGTTCTTTACTTTTCCTTGCGTCTTTCTTCCTCAAAACGCTTGTGTTGTAGCTGTATCAATATTACCTATAACCATTTCCCTGTTAGAGCGTTGATATTTTAAAAAACTCTCGCTCCACAACTGGTACTTTTTTTTTCTTTTATACAAATGAAAGTATTAAAGTTTAACACTTACAGGCAGCAATATCAAATCAATGTTAAGCTTATTCAATAAATTTATGAGTTGGATTCAAATCCTTTTTTGCTTTTATACTTTAATAAATTCTTGTATTTAGCATGACAAGATTTTATCACTTATAAAATTCTGTTAGAAAAAGTAATAATAAGCAATAGTTCTTGACTATATTTGTCCCGTTTTGGAAACGAAAGAGCCATCTCTGAAGCAATTGGGAAGTTATATCTAGTACAAAACTGACACTTCATTAATGAATAAAATAGGCAATTCAAACAAATCAGTAAATCTCTGCAAAAGTAAGACATTCCAGTACTTATCTCTTTTCACTAATTGAATCAGTTTTACTCAAAACAAAGAGTACGAACTAACAAATCAGTTACATTAATCAATTACACAATAGATGGAGTGGAGACACCAACTCAGCTAAACTCGGCAAAGCTACAGACTTGACACCAGATCTAAGCTTATCACGACATACAAATTAATTGCCACCTCTTCACAATATCATCCGCTCCGGCGATGAATCTCAGTTCTGGATGCCATGCAAATTAAATAGTAAAACTGTTTTTATATTTCTATTCTCATTATAAAGCCTATTTAAAACTTTTTATTTCATAATCGAGACAAGCAAAAATTTTTGATGATGTTCTAAAAAAAGTGTGTTTTTATGAAACTTTAATGTCCTTGCAGCAACTCAAGAAGTAATCAATGTTTTTTTTTAATATTTTTAATTTATTGTATCTACACCAAAATGCAATTTTTCGGCGCTATTACAAATTAAAAATCAAAAGTTGATTTATTTCGTTAAAAAAACTTTAATATGTTGCAAAAACTTTAATTTTATAACACCTTAACGTTCTTGCGGCACCACAAATTAAAAATCAGATGATTTTTCTTTCCTCCATATTAACGAGATATAATTTTTGAATGTTTTTATCATAAAACGTAAATGTTCATTCTATTCAAAATATGTCCACACATTATTTGAATTGCATATCTAAGTACTACATCGATTTTGTTCTTTTATCCATTAGTAGAAACTTGCAAACTTTTCTAGAATCCATTAAATCAGGAAGTATTTCGGATCCAGTTAAAGAATCTTAATTTCAATGATATGAGAAAAGTAATGCCCTCCAGAGTTTAAAAGGATTTATTGCATATTTTCTGAAAAGCGTTTTAATCGAAAACACCCATATCTCCTTATTGGTTTAAAAATGAGATGAATATGAAAAATTCGTAACCTTTTCGGATCAAGTGTTCAAAAGGATGGTGTTCTATAGGCTATCAATTCACCTACAGCTACCAAATTTGGTAGTACACCTGGGGTCCCTTTTTTGAATTTTTAATTATTATTTTAATTATTAATTAAAAACTGACATTCCCGCCGAAAAAGAAATTTAGCTTAACGCTTTTCGACCGATTATTTCAATTCTGTTTCGATTCGATTCTGTTTATTTATTTCAGATGCATTCTGAAGTACTTTTGAATTTAAATAAAGCAGAATAAAGGAAATTAAAAATTTATAATCTGTGTAGTGTTATCCCAACTGGAGTAGAAAAATTCACTCATTTGCGTTACCATAACTGGCGTTGAAAATTCACGTATGAGCATTGTGTTCTGATTATTGACAACTATTTTCAACGTATTCGGACTTGTTTAAAATTATTTTTAGGTTAGTTGTGTGCTTTTGTAATTAAAAATTGTATTTATGTTAGTTATATATTTTTTGTATGTGCTTATAGTTTTAATCATATCGTTTTTTAAATAGTTTTTTAACCTGTTTTCTACCTATTATTTTAAACGTTTCTGTTTATTTTCTTAGTGTTTGATGCATTTAAAATTAAACATTGTTAATTAATCGATATGATCATGATGAATATGAAAAAAATTTCTTGAGATATTACATAAATTTAGAAATATATTCTTTAATGCCCATGAGGTTTAAATGCTCAGTGACTCTGTTTTCAAAAATAACTTTCAACTTTATTTTAAATTTATATTTTAATATTTATCACATGTTTTACATATTCTTTGCAAAATACTTAGAATTTGTAAGAGGTTATAAAATATACAAACAATTGTAAAATAATTAGCAAAAAATAAAATAATTAATTAATTGCTAGTACAAGTGTGCAATAATTAAATTATAAAAAAAGTTCGGAAACAACAAATGATATTCGTAATTCTTTTCGGTGCTCGATTAGAATTAAAATTAAATCAAATCAATTAATTAAAAGTAAAAAAACAAACCAAACGATAGATTACAACACCATTTGAAAGCCTTAGTTATTTATAAACTAGTCGCCTTTGGCGACCAGCCGGTTCACTCATAATATTATAAAGGCCTTCATTCATAACATAATATGTATCTGTCCAATTTCCTCCCGTAGAATTTATGCTTTAAATTAAAGTGGAAATTATTAATCTCCAATTAATATAATAGTATTTTTTACTGAAACAAAGTATTTTTTATAATACGATTACTGAAAACAGAGTCACTGACCTTTTAACCTTATGGGCATTAAAGAATATATTTCTTAATTTATGTCATATCTCAATAATTTGTCAATAAAACTTTCTCAGATTCATCATGATCAGATCGATTAGATAACAATGTTTAATTTTAATCGCATCAAACACTAAGAAAATAAACAGAATCGTTTAAAATAATCGTTACAAAAAATATATAACTATCATAAATATAATTTTTAATTACAAAAGCACACAACTAACCTAAAAATAATTTAAATCAAGTGGAATCCGTTGAAAATAATTGTCCATAATCAGAACACAATGCGCATACGTGAATTTTCAACGCCAGTTATGGTAACGTAAATGAGTGAATTTTTCTACTCCAGTTCGGGTAACACTACACAGATTATAAATTTTTAATTTCCTTTATTCTGCTTTATTTTAATTCAAAAGTACTTCAGAATGCATCTGAAAGATTGATTAATTAACAATATTTCACATTAAGGAAATAAACAGAATTGAAATAATAGGTTTAAAAATGTTAAGAAAAACTTCATTAGCGTGGGAAAAAACTGATTTGGCGGTGAGGAAATGAATTTTTTTTTCGGCGGGAAAGTTAGTTCTTAATTAATAAATAATTTTCTAATTAAAATTTCAAAAAAGGAACCCCAGGTGTACATTCCCAACCTCAAAACTATACCTGTACCAAATTTGGTAGCCGTAGATCAAACGGTAGCTAGCCTGTAGAACTGGCATCTAAACTGGATAGTAGAGCGCAAAGACACACACACACACACATTGAGCTTTATATGAGTATAGATAGATAAAAACCCAAACTATAAATTAATAGCACCTACAGAAGATCTAAGTAAATTAAAAGTAAAAAAAACCCGATAAATTAGTAGCTGCATCTAAATTTGATGTCACTTCATAAAAATGATGAACAGTCGGATAACTTTTTAGGGATTTACAAATGCAAGTACTAAATAAATAAAAATAATGATTACAATAAGATAATAACTATGACATTCCAAAAATATAAAACAACTGTAACGGATAAACTTGTAATGCCACAGTACTATAAACATCGACGGAAACGGGATGGTATTGTATACATATACAAGAATCTCGAGACTAAACATTTCCGCTGATTTAACTTATAACACATGAAGAATGTACTTCTTTCTTTGTTATTCATTAAGTTCACATCACTGACACACAGTTTTAAGCCTTGATGAAATTCAAAAAAAAAAAATCTTTAAGAAACAAAGTTTTCTCTTACAAACACACAGATGGATGAACAACGGAAAAAACAATCAACACCATCGGTTTTTGGTTTTAGCTTTCTTTTGTTTCATTTTTTCCCTTTTACGGCCGTCGGCGGAGAGTTAATTGGCACCAGAAATAATAGAATGAAAAAAAAAACTTTATTTTGTTGGCACAGGGAGTAGTTCTCCAAACATTTTTGAGTGTGGTAGGACTAATACACGTTCTTGACCTTTAATGAACTTATATCTAGAGGAAGGAATATAAGGACAGAAAATTTGTTTTTGGATATTATATATATATATATATATATATATATATATATATATATATATAATATATGTATGTATTCCTGATTAATAGTTGAGGTTGATATTAGGATTGTTTTTATGCATGTGTGTTTAATAATAAAAATAATATTCTGTAAGGATAAGATGTGTAATTATAATAAAATCCTATCAATATTATCAGCTGCCTAGTAAGGTTTCAAGAGAATTCCTGCACTTTTAAAAATATTATAATATAATTATCTTTCACCACAGATTTTCAAGATTTTCTCTTTCAAAATGTCGATTCATAATTTTAAGGGGAGGTACGAATTCCTTGAGAACGACACCCAGACTATCGAAATAGCAAATCAAAATTGAGATGACAAAACATTGTTTTCACAAGTCTAATGAAACATAATGTTTCTTGAAACTTGTGTCACTCATTTTCAGAACACATTAATAAAAAATCAACTTGCCGAAAAAGTCCTAAGATAACTCTGATTCTAGGCAGTTATTTACTAGTGGTATGTAACGTGTTCACTCAATCTCCCTCTAAACAGAAAGACAACACAGTAATCAGAACAAATGACTTTGGAATTCTAATTTCTTTTAAAATTTCCATTGCAATAAATTTTTGAACCACAATAACCATGTGAGAAGTTCGAAATCATAATTTTCTGAGAGGTTTCTAGACATAGCAAGAAAATAAAATTAAAATCATGCGAGTGACATATACACAACTTTCTGGCATATACTCTAGTATAGGCATTATCTCTGAGAACGCATTGGCATGCAATAGTTGCAAAATATGAATCTTTGACGTGAATTTAGCATCATTACTGAATCTATCGTGCGATCCTTCACGAGATTTTGGATCATTAAACCATGGCATGCTGTTAATAGAATCCGAAATTCTAATTTGTTATTTTAGACACGATTTTCGAAACAGATTGAAAGAAAAAGTGATATAAATTTACTCATGTATTGACAAATTACATAGTAAATTTGATACTTTAAAGTCATTCAATTTGGATTGACCATATTTACATAATTCTGTAAGTACGCACCAAAAAATAGTCAAGGCTTTGTTGGATTTGGCTCAAAATTTGTTAGATATCAAAATTATAAATGTTAAATCTGTATGCCAAATTTTATCTGACATCTCTCCGTTTTGTAATTATCGTATTGACTGACTGAATAGCAGGACAGAGAGATCACCTGACATATTTATATGAACTTGGTACAAATTTTGATTCAGATCTACTAATTTGGTGCAAAGACCGCACACCGAATTTCATCCGTCTAGCTCAAAATGTTTTTCAGTTTTTCTTCGAATTTTGTCAGAAACAGATAGACAGATATTTTCCAAAAATGTTTTTTCGAACTCCGGAGGTCTAAAACGAGGAGATTAGTAAAAATCTTGAGTTCGAATGTTTTGGTGTTTACGATACTTTCTCTACTCTACGTATACGAGAACGAGAAACATAATAATCTGCCTCTGTTTCAACATGAACATCTTTCTGCTTTAAAAAATGTTGAGATTTCACCTTCCTTTTAACACTTGATCCGAAAACGTAACGAATTTTTGATATTCATTTCATTTTTAAACCAATAGAGATGGAAGTTGCGTATAAAACGCTTTTCAGAAAATATGCAATAAATCCTTTTAAACTCTGGAGGGCATTACTTATCTCATATCGTTGAAATTAAGATTCTTTAACTGGATCCGAAATACTTCCTGATTTAATGGATTCTAGAGAAGTTTGCAAGTTTCTACTAATGGTTAAAAGAACTAAATCGTTGTAGTACTTAAATATGCAATTCAAATAATGTGTGGACATATTTTGAATAGAATGAACATTTACGTTTTATGATAAAAACATTCAAAAATTATATCTCGTTAATATGGAGGAAAGAAAAATCATCTGATTTTTAATTTGTGGTGCAGCAAGAACGTTAAGGTGTTATAAAATTAAAGTTTTTGCAACCTGTTAAAGTTTTTTTTAACGAAATAAATCAACTTTTGATTTTTAATTTGTAATAGCGCCGAAAAATTGCATTTTGGTGTAGATAAGATAAATTATATATAAAAAAAACATTGATTACTTCTTGAGTTGCCTCAAGGGCATTAAAGTTTCATAAAAACACACTTTTTTTGGAACATCATCAAAATTTTTTGCTTGTCTCGATTATGAAATAAAAAGTTTTAAATTGGCTTTATAATGTGAATAGAAATATAAAAACAATTTTACTATTTAATTTGCATGCCATCCAGAACTCATATCCATCGCCGGAGCGGATGATATTGTGAAGAGGTGGCAATTAATTTATATGTGGTGATAAGCTCAGATCTGGTGTCAAGTCTGTAGCTTTGCCGAGTTTAGCTGAGTTGGTGTCTCCACTCCGTCTATTGTGTAATTGATTAATGTAACTGATTTGTTAGTTCATACGCTTTGTTTTGAGTAAAACTGGTTCAGTCTCAATTAGTGGAAAAAAGATAAGAATTGGAATGTCTTACTTTTGAGGAGATTTACTGATTTGTTTGAATTGCCTAATTTATTCATTAATGAAGTGTCACTTTTGTACTAGATATAACTTCAAAATTGCTTCAGAGATGGTTCTTTAGTTTCCAAAACAGGACAAATATAGTCAAGAACTATTGCTTATTATTACTTTTTCTAACTGAATTTTATAAGTGATAAAAGCTTATCATCCTGAATACAAGAATTTATTAAAGTATAAAAGCAAAAAAGGATTTGAATCCAACTCATAAGTTTATTGAATAAGCTTAACATTGATTTGATATTGCTGCCTGTAACTGTTAAACTTTAATACTTTCACTTGTATAAAAGAAAAAAAAAAGTACCAGTTTTGGAGCGAGAGTTTTTTAAAATATGAACGCTCTAACAGGGAAATGGATATAGGTAATATTGATACAGCTGGAATAATTGAGCCCTCCACCCCACACACACTTGTTAAAACATAATACCAGTGAATTTCTCGAAGATTTCCTACAGAAGGCATCAGAAGCTGAACTAAACAGTATAGTGGACACTGTTACCGACTTTATACGGCTTCCTTGTCAAATGTAAGCAGTAAAAAGAGCTGCGAAACTTAAGACCGAATCGGCCAAATTGTCTATGGTTTAATCGCAGTAGAAGGATACCTAAGAGAAAAAAATTGATTCACGAGTGAATATGCCAAAAGTTAATAAAAAAAGGTAATTAAATGCGGCTATGAAGTAGAAAGAAGCATTTTACAGCTGTAATATTTGTATTCATTAAGGACACATAAGTAAGAAAAATAAAACTTGACATAAAAATATTTCTTTTTATTATTACATTTTGTAAATAATAACGTTCTCCAATTGCAATACTTATATAAGTATTTAAACCCATCTTTTGTAAGACTATATTCACGAAAAATCCATAAAAATATTTTATCAAAGACTAGCCGCCTTTGGCGAGCAGTATTACCACTTGCCACAATTTTCTATTAAATATTTCAAATAACTTGTCTCTTAATATCTTCTCAAACAAAACATTTTTAATTTGATAGTTATACCAAACTTATACTGTTTTTAGATCGTTTCGTTCAATTTACTATATATATTTTCCTAATTTGTTGTCATTTCTGGTAAAACTTCAACTTTAATTTAAAGTGGAAATGCTGAAATTGCAATTAATGTAAAGATATTTTTTAATGAAACAAAACTTTTTATTTTATTTATCATTTTTATCCTTATTTATTTATCTACTATTATTATTATTATTGAATATAAGTACTGCAAACAGAATCGCTCGGCATTTAAGTTTTATGTGTACTACAAAATATTTTTCATAATTTATGTAATATCCCAAAGAACAATTCAACAAAAATTTCTCAGATTCTGCATAAAATTCAGTTTTTAGTTTTGCTTTCAAAAGGATTGAAATGAAGTCAATAATAATATTTTGTTCCGACCTATAAATATATTTCAAAAATTATGAAGTTAAAATTTAATGCAGTAAGGTATCATATTCTGAGAAATATTCTGGACACACCAAATTTTAAATAAATGAATGAATGTTTCTATTTTCCACGATCAATAAAGACTGATTTATAAAACATTGAATGTTAAAAATTTAGAAAAACTCAACATTTTCACAATCTTAGACCAATTAATCTTGAGAAACCTGTGCGCTGTTTGGCGTATTTTCTTTGAAACGATCGATGGAAAATCTAAAATTATCTTTATTATTGAATAGTGATATTCAATTTTTCCTAAATCAGTCAGTTTAAGTGATGGATTTAGTTGATTGGAAATTAACTCTTTTTATTTAAAATATTAGTGTTTCAAAAACATTTTGTTAAACGTGATTTCCACAGCAGAAACTTTATGTAAAATCAAAAATTCGTTATTTGTTAGAGCATTTATTGAATCAAGTTACATAAAATATAATAATTTTCCATTCAGACCATTTTAGCATATCTATGTCTTACTAAAGGTTTAAAAATTAGCTGTGTGGCCCTGATTTGAATGGATATCCTGTTCATATTAAACAAAACTTGCCTTAAAATAAAACTGATTTATTGGATTAATAATGTAGAGAGTGTAAAAGATCATAAAATAATTTTTCTTGAATTTATTTTTTAGAAAAAATAATATTTCATATTTGTTTCATTTCCTACAGACACGTGCGAAAATTATATTTTTGCAGATTTCATTTCCAAAAAGATTTAATTTCTTTTTAATTGGAGCTTTAATCAATGTGATGGCAACACTTTGAAAAATTTTCCTCCATGAATGCGAAACGTGCTCTTGCAACTTAAATTTTATTTTTATTTTGTACGAAAAAAATTGTTGAAAAATTAAGTTAAAATATTTATTTAAAAATTAATTAAAAATAGAAACTTAATTTTAAGGTTAAAATATTGGTATCATTTAAAAGATAAATTTTTGATCTTTAACTTGATGTAAAAATCTTTTTTGTACGATAATATTTTCGGAAGTTATAGCTGAAAGACGCCAAAATCTCGCTTAATTTTTAAATAAATGAAATTCTAATTAAAAATTCGAAAAAAATAACCCCGAGGTGCACATTCCTGGCCTCCAAGGTATACAGGTGCCAAATTTGGTAGCTGTAGGTTGAATGGTCTGGCCTGTAGAGCGCGAACACACACACACACACACACACACACACACACACACACACACACACACACACACATATTGAGCTTTATTATAAGTATATATATAGATGTTTTTTTAAAGCAAGCGAAGAAGGGAAAAAAAATTATTCTATAAAATTGGGAAGAAGAAAGAAGCATTTTACAGCTGTAACATTTGTAATCATTAAGGACACATAAGTAAGAAACAAAAAATTTGACATAAAAATATTTTTCTTATTATTACATTTTGCAATTAATGATTTTCTCCAATTGCAATACTTATATAAGTATTTAAAACAATCTTTTGTAAGATTATATTCACGAAAAATTCATAAAAAATAATTTATCAAAAATTATAATTTTTAAATATTTTGACGATTTTTAAGCTATTTGCGGCACATCAAGATATTGTAGTATTGGGTCCAATTATTTTAATATTATTTTCGTGCCAAAAAGGCAAATTTTACCCCCTATTACCAAACTAAAATCTGAAAAAAAAATTATTTTCGTTCCATCCTACTGATTCGCCTACTTCATATCCATTTAAAAAACGAATGGAACTCAAGATTATTATCCATATTAAATTATTTAAAATTATGTTTGGATATTATTTTGTTCATTTATTCTAGATGAAAGAAAAAAAGAAAATTCTCATTCATTCAAGAGCTATTAGAATGTTATCATTAAGAATATGGTGATTCTAAGTAGCTACAGTTTCGGATGAGAGGATTTATGCGAGTGCGCAGCAATTCATGATTATTCTGAGGAAGCGTCTCATGATGCTAGGTATTAATTAAAAAAATTAAGTAGTTTGCTCAAGTGTTAATGTTCTTATCTTTCGTGAAAAAAAAGTGATTACTTGCTCTCAGAATGCATGAAAGAAAACGGATAATTAATAAAAGCAAAAAAGAAGTAGAAAAAAAACGATTTTTTTTATTTCCAAGCAGTAAAAGTCATAGAGTAATTTAATAATTAATATATATTCATTCTAAACATAATTGTACATTTCAATGCATTAAAGTTCATCAAGTTTTTTAAAAAATTTATTTCTTATGAAGATGCATTACATTCACAGACCTCAAGGATTTTGATTCTTGAACTCTTTCACAGACGTCTCTAGTAATAAAGCTATAGCAGGAATAATGACTATCTATGTCGTACAGCATGTCAACTTACATGCAAATAAGAATAATCTTAAAACTTGCAAAAAATTTAATAATTTATAATTCCTCTTAACATAATAGAATCTATACATATTGAAGTTCGTTATTTCGCCATCTCTCATATCCAACATAAAAAGTAACTCTACTACAAAACCAATCAATGTTAAATGCTTGAATATTATACACAATTTAGTATTTTTTTTTTAATTCGGACTTAATAAAAACGAAGCAGTACACTTACATAATAAAATTATTTTTCTTATGTCTGTCAGAAATTTACTATAAATCTGCAATACCTTTGTTTAAACGGAAATAATTTAAAAAGGAAGGCTCAGGTGAAATCTAAAGTTTTAATATTCTCTCGGTTGGGCTCCTCTGGAATTCTTTGAATAGCCGAAGATCACGTTTTACATATATTTGTCTTTTCTGTTTATATTCGTCTTCAACTCGAACTATTTTTATTTCATTGAATGGTTAGTATAACTAGGCAATAAAAATATATAGTCTGCAGTATGTTTTGTCATGTTACAGTGCGAAGCGTATGTTTCCATGTAAAGGCAGAATCTGAAAATAGAACATATATTAAAATTTTTGGAAAGAAAGCTTCTTTCTCGAAATACGGACTAGAAATATTAGTGTACTTTAGACAAGTATAAACAATTGTTTATAGTAGAATATTATTAATTATATATAAAACTAATAAAAAACAAATTGTTTATAAATTTTTTCTGAGCTTGCAAGCGAAAAAATAGGAATGAAAAAAAAATGCTTTAAACATGATCTTACCAAATGCAAGTTCGAATTCCTTTCTTTTCAATGTATCAAATATAATTTAATTTAAAAAAAACATTGTAAATAAATGCATTTAGAAACTCTTCAGCAGGAATTTAGCTAACTTTAATTGCTCTTTTTGTAATTTATTTTTGCTATTTCTTTATCGACTGGCGCATGAAGATATTCTAAAGAGGAATAGTTTAATTTGTGGAATTACAAGAGTTCAACAATTGCTTAAAACATCACAGTTTTCCATATATCATGAGGAGCAAAAAGAGAATTCTTAAAATCTTTCAGGAAAAAAAATGTAACTTTTCCAAACGCCACAACCAAAAAAATATCACAAATGGAATTATTCATTATTTTGATGATTTATATCATTATATTTATAAAAGGAATCGAAATACTAACTTCATTTTCTTTCAATGAAAATCCGTCTATGTTTTATACATTTGAATCTCTGTGATTTTAAAACATTTGTTCAAATGGGAGTTTGTTGAGATGTTAAAAATCGAAATCGATCGATGAAGTTCTGCAAATTAAAGCTGTAATTAAATATTCTCAAATTAGAGATTATTAAGCAGATGCATTGTTTCATAAGCTATATATAGAGTGTACTGAAGATTCTATAGTCTAGACCTGATTGAATCAGTCTTATTGAACAAACTATTCACATTACCATTCTCAATAGGAATTCACTGAGCTGGATGCTCGTTCTGTCTCACCTTACTGTATACCTTCATACTTTAGTCTAAAGCGTGCCATACCGTTTTGAGGCCCTTTTGTGTACCCATGAGTGTTCTATAGGATTTTAGAGAAGTGTAACAGTTTTTCTGGCTCTTCAAAGCCATTTTCAAAAAAAAAATATGATTTGACTATTTCGAAATATAAATAATGCATCAGAAAATGAATATTAAAATTTCCTTATTAGGCATGAATAAAAGTGTGTTTTAAAAATAATTTTGATTACATTTATTGAATGCAACATAGGGAAATTGACCTTATTGTACTTCGAAAATATTTCGATTATATTTCAAAAGTTCTCGCAGATAGATCTGAATTTTTATGTACACATTTGAGGTATGAAGTGGGACGCCTTATAAAATTCATCCATTACAATATTTCCATTTCTGACTAGTATAAGACGAAACTACTACCCCGGAACTTTACGAAAAAATATCGCTCTTGAAAGGAGATCTCTAGAATTCCGAAAACAAATCCCCTTTAAGTGGATCCCATTTGAAATTTCATGCAAAATATTTCTCCACACTTTGTAGTTTCTATGCTTTGCAGCCTGAAACAAATGTCTTTCTCATCTTCTTTCTCCTTTCATTTCTAGCCAGAGCTGTAGATACACGGCATTTGCATTTTATCCTATTTATATTCGTTGAAGCAACGGCGTCGCAATGCGCTAGAAATAAGTTCTCACACAACTAAGAGTAATATCTCACTTTGGAGCAACGCCCAGTTATTCTTATGTGGTTATCGATGAATTTTAATATTGTTCAGATTGCGTCGTAATAGATAGATTGGCATCTAAATCCTACTTCATAGGTTACTCAATTGTGTCTTACTCTAAGTGTTAGAAAAACAAGTATTTGATAAATTTGAAAAGTTTTGATTTTTTTTTTTTTTTTGCTTGGTAGAAAATATAAAAACGGCAAAAATAGCAAGTCATTAAAGCCCAATTTTGTCATTTAAAACAAGATGCGAATTTTTAATTTTTATATAAATTCAATTAGTATATGCTTGATAAGATTAAAATCGGAAAGAATATTCTTTCTTTGATTTAAGGGCATAATTTAACTATAAGAAGCACTTTCAGCTTTATCATGTAACACATTGTGAAACAGTGCTACTTCACCATTTGATTGAATCACGTTAAGATACATACCTGCAATTTGTGGTGTGAATATCATATACTAACTTTCATAACTATAGCTTATTGTATTAAAGCAATGGGAAGCATTAATGCATTGTGTACAATAACTATATCTAATAGTATTGATGCATTATGTATCAATCCAGTCAATTCTGAAAGTTTATTTAATAATCAATAATGCAATATAATTGCAAGTATATAAAAATAACTAACTGAATTTTAATATTCTACTTATTTCAATTATTTGCAAAGAGATATTACCATTTTTCTCATTGTCTGAATTCGTCAGCACTATGACACACATCTGTAAGTGTCGAATAAATTCCAAACATGAAATTTCATTAATATAGCTTATTATGTTTATTACTTATTGCGTTGCGAAAAGACAAATCGACATAAAGTCAGCTCGCGCAATCTATTAAATTTAGATATGGATATGCAGTTATAATGATAAAACCATATGTCTCGTTCTTCGATGTATTATCTTTACATGCCCACAGAATCAGGAAAAAAGGGAAGGGAATACTCCTTTAAAGGATCTTGTCTAAAATTTGGCAGGTATCTACTGTTGTATTTCTTCTCCTTTATGCTCTTCTCCATTCATAATTTTTTCTTTTGTTTATTTAGAGGTATTTTTTGATTCAATCAATATTCCGCAGTCTTCTTACCTCAGTAAGTGTATGCGTTTCCGCGAAATTAAAATATTCCCTTGTATACACCACATACCCTTTAATAGATTAAAAAAAGAGATATAATACTGTATAGTACACTTTCTTATAGTTTCATTCTTATAGTTTGTTGCACTTACAAGTGATTCAGTTCACATATATACTGACAATGAGACAGACTGAAAAATTAATCTTAAAAAAATACACAGTTTTTCCTTCGGACTCAGAATTTCTAAAATGTCTCATATCTTTGAAGAGATAATTATTAGAAATTAAGATGCTTTGTATTTTTGTTGCATTTGGTTTCGGAAAAATTATACTCTTGCTAAAAAATTAAATTATATTGATTATGTTAACAAAAATCCACCTAAAGCACCATCTAATATATATATATATATATATATATATATATATATATATATATATATATATA
>JAPMOR010039127.1:0-11343 GCA_026543865.1 Argiope aurantia | reverse complement strand
GCCGCACTTAAAAAATGAGGCTATTTTGGTTGCAATTTTTTTTTTTAATAAATTCAATACATTTCGGAGATATACAGATAAATATTTTATAATGAAAAGCTAAGCCTATAAGTTAGGTGGGTTTTTTTTATCCGGAAATTAGCGGGATAATGTAAAAAGATTGCATGAGGGAAATATAATGGAACTAATTATATTCAAATGAATAGAGACTTTAGTTATTAAAACATATTGATTGGATCGTTGAATTAAATGATTATTCATAAAAGTTTTAAATTTATTGTAGAAAGAAAAATCACACGAAGGAGTTGCTTCAATCCTTCTAATGTTTTTTTTTTTGTGGTTTTATTATATTTATTTATTTTTGAAATATGAAAATTAAATTATAAAATCAAGTTAAAAAAATTTTCAATGAGAATTCTCTTATAATAAAATCACTTGGAACCGTCATCTAACAAATCATCAGTCTCACATTAATGATACTTTTAAAGGCAAAAGTTAAAAACTGAAATGTGCCTTCGGCACACGCATTGCATAATGGGCTCGTGGAAAGAAGAAATGCTTTAAATGGTGTGAAAAAGGGCATCTGTTTCATGCAAGAAATAATTAAAAAAAAAAACCCGGGCATTTTACACTTTTTTTTCTTCCCAGCTGTGTGGAGCTAATTACCACATTGAGGAGAATAGGTTTCTTAACATATCTTACTGACTGACCACTTCCTTCTCCCAACTCTTCATAACATCCAATAGTTCTAAATTAAACTCGGATCCGAATCTGAAAAACTACCCCATCTGGGAAAGGGGGAAAATATTTACAATTAGAGGTTTTAACCCTCCAACCCAATATGATTACAAAGTTTAAGTTAAAATTATTTCTTCTTTCTATCTAAGCAATAATATATTCTTAAGGTTGCATTTCTAAAGAAACAGATTATGCATTTCCCGGACTTTCAGCAATTATGGTATTCAACTTTATTTACATACGTTTACAGTTTTGAATGATTTTACTCATAAGGGGGGGGGCACGAAATGGAAAATTGAAACTATTATTTACAAACTGTATGAATGAACGTAATTAATTTTCTTTAAAAAAAAACGTTATAAGTTATGTATTAAAAGAAAATACATTCATTTTTTATCTTAAAAATGAGCATCATATTAATTGAAACTATCTTTAAATTGTTAATAGGATTTAAGTAATTTTTAATATTAAAAAATTATTGCATTCATATTTATAACTATTTTTCTTCTCAAAATTAAATTATAATACAAGAATTAAGAGAATAAATATTTATTTTGCACAGAAAATGGAAAATACATTAATTAAAAATGTTCGTAAGTTAAAAATTAAAAATCAATAGCCCAGCAGCGAACTTGTGTCTTGTGAATGCTATTCCAGATTATATCCATTTTACTACTCATATACTATGCCACAACCCCCGATGCTCCAATCACTAGTCTCGGATATTTAAGAGGGGCACTTAATAATTTTCCTGACTTCGAATCAAATAGATCAGTTTCTCTTTCAATATCATTTTTTTTAATGTAATTCACAGACCTACAGTGAAGGAAATTATTCGTAAATATTGACTTCCTTTAATGTTTAGTTTAAATACAGTAACAAATATACATAAAACAATATATAATTATTATTGTTTACTCTCATGCTTTTATCGTTATGTTATATAGTAAAATGTAACTATATAAACGTAATTATAGATATAATAGTAAACAAAGCATGTAAACATAATTAAGGCAAATATTATAATTATTATTGATAATAATACTGCCTACATTACAGCATTTTATGAAATAATTCGTTTCATAATGCACTTGATTAAAATCACGAATAATGGATATTACTGAGCTGTTAAATTTCTAATGTGAGAATAAATTATTTTTCATTTAGAAACATTAAGCATTAGTTTAAAATAATTAAATGCGTCGGGTAAAATCCTTCACGATGTATGGCACTTAACGATTTCTTTTTAAGCTCTTTATTTTTAGGAAAGGCAAAAACACTTACTCTTGGGCCATTCCTGCAATTTCCATTACAGTTTGGAACACAACAGATCAAAGGCATTTCTATTCCTTATTTTTAGTAATCCAAATGATTTTTCTTGCAAATAAGAAATGGTGCTTCCTGTCTACTCAAACACAGGAGGGCCACTGGCTAAAACATGGCGTGGGAGGAAAAGAGTTCGTTTCTTATCAGTAAACTTGAAGAGGGTGAAATTCCTCCCTCGGTCCCCCAATTCGCACCCACTCGTGTCACCTCTCGAGGCGACGTCATTACTTTCTGTGACGTAAGTATTCAGGCCTTGTCTATCGGGGGTCGTGAATATGCATGGTAATATTATATTGAATCTCATCACGAACTCAATTTTCCACCTCGTGCCCTTGTAATGGTTCACTAATTGGAAGATAAAAGTCAACGCAGACAAAAGGCAAGCAGTATTCTTCACAAACAAACAACAACAAAACAAAGAAAAAATAAGCCCTCAAACAATAAAACTTTTACCCTCAAAAATATAATCATTCCTTGGAAAAAAGAATCGAAATACCTAGTAGTTATTTTGAATCAAAGACTCACATTCGGATCTCACATCACCTCCATTAAGAAAACATTTCAAGCAGCAAAAGCCACATTATACCCACTCATTTACCATTAATCAAAACTCTCTCTTAAAAAAAATCCTCATCTGCAAATCCATCTTACGTCCAATCATCACATACTAAAAATACGCAGCATCTATTTGGGGAATACCAGCAGAAACACATATCTCAAAACTCGAAATGATGCAAAATCAAATCCTTAAAACAGATCTCCAACATGCCCTGGTTTGTTAGAAAAATAATATTCGCGAAGACCTCTAGATACAAACGGTTAAAGAAGTTATCATAAAGCTCCTTCTTTGAAAGAATTGACAAAATGAATAATATAACAATAAGATCCATCCCGCATTACCAACTAAATGCCACAAGAGAACCCTCCCGAGATAAGGAAAAAAAGTCAAGGCCAAGCTTATTAATCACACCAACTGTCAAACAGACATAATTTTAAAGCTAGTAAAGTTAATAAGAATTCTGTAGGTTTAATTGAACCTTTAACTGCAAAGGAAATAATTTTTGCTCGTAATATTATTGTAACATATATCCAAAATGTATTTTTTGATTCTGAAATTAATTGTATAAAGTCAAACCAACCAATGCCAACGAAAAGCCCACTAACAGCACTTTGTCCATTCATTAATAAGGACGGGTTGCTGAGAGTGGGAGGGCGTCTTCAAAATGCCTCTTTGCAGTATAATGCAAAGCATCCTATCATATTACCTAACCAGCATAAATCAAATATTCTAAGAGTACTGTATTTTCATATTTTAAATTTGCATGCGTGCGGTAATAGGTATTTCAGGCCAAGCACTTTGGATATTAAATGTTAAAAGAATAGGGGGAAAATATGTATTAAATTGTGCTGTATGTTGTGGATTTAGAAGTAATATGTCAGAAAAAAAATGGGAGATCTTCCTGGGGGACGAGTGACTATCAATAGACCATTTTTTGTCTGTGATATTGATTATGCAGGTCCAATTTCTATATTGAAGCACCGAGGATGAGGAGCCAAAACAACGAAAGGTTATATTGTGGTATTTGTAAGCTTTACTACGAAGGCTTTATATTTGGAACTAATAACTGATTGCACGTCCGAGACCTTTATCGCTGCATTAAAACGTTTTTACTCAAAAAGGAGGACGCCTAAACATATTCATTCAGACAATGGAACTAATTTTTTAGGAGCTAAAAGGAAGTTCCAAGATTTATACAACCATTTATCTAAAATTATTCTAGATCAAAAGGTTTCCTATTTTCTTTCTCAACAGGAAATTGAATGGCATAAAATCCCTCCTTTGAGTCCGCATTTTGGTGGACGCTGGGAAGCTGGTGTAAAATCTGTAAAATTTCACTTAAGTTTAAATTTCCTAAAACTCTCTTTAAGATTTGTTGAACTTTATATTAGTTGAACTTTATATAGTTATTGTATCATTATAATCTAAAAATAAAAAACACAAAATTTAAAAATTACATTAATCCCTCGCTGACATTTGAAACGGAAATACAAAGTGCAGAAATGGAATGGTTTAAAAAATCTTTGAAAATGCTCCATATGGCACACTTTTCTGAATGGAGTAATAAGAAGCTGCTTCTTGAATAATAGGTGCTGGCTATAAAATGTTTTCAAAATCTATATTAGATTTTTAATTATAAACTAATCAATATTTTAATGCTTTTTTCAATGACTTAGGAATATATCAGAGCACAAAAATGATTTTTTGCCTCTTTGAAATTTTAAAATGAGCTTTTCATTTGTACAGATTTTGTTTCAGTACAATACATATCTCCTATTTTTAATTTTTAGCTATATTTTATACATATTTTTTTTACAATACTATTCATTCTTTCAATTACACACGCATTCTATGATGATATTAAATATATATTTTATGTTCACCTTGTGTGCTCAGATGCATTATATAATTAAATGAATCTGAAAAATAAGATTCAGTTAGGCAATAAAATATTTATCAAAATAAAAATAAAATAAGATATTTTCATTCTCACGATGTTTTGGATTTGAAGCTCGAATTCCATTTAAAATTTTATAACTTTGAAATTTTTGCTCTCTATATATGCATAAAAAAAACAAAGTTTTTCAGGAAAGAAAATCCGCCAAACTTTAGCAATTTCGCAGAATAAACTGATGCTTCTATTTTCATCTTGATTTAAGCTTAATGAAAATATATGTGTGTAATCAGGTTTTCATTTTCTTCACGTTTTGTAGAAACTTTTTCATGAAAGATAATTAAGTTTTTCTCTCTTTTTGTAGAATACTTTCCATTCCTTTTTTTTTTTTTTCATTCCGTCTAAATATTGCTGCCTTTAAAACTTACAACACTTCGAAAGAAAGATGCTTTTGGAATTTTTTATATTTAGAACTTGTTTCTTTATTCAATTTTAATAAAAGAATATTGAAGAAAAGTATTTAATAAGCATTTTCTCACTTGAGAAAAAAAAAACTAAAGTTCTGCTATCCAGGCTACATTTTTTTTGAAGAAATTCACTTTCACACATCAATTTCTTTTGAAATGTATTTCTTTAGTCTTATAACAAAATTTTTTCATATTGCATATTATGAAGAAATAACACTATTATCTTGTGTAAAAGTATTAAGTAAAAAAAGTGTGATTTTTCATCTTCCGATACGAATATTCCATTAATATATTTAAACTAGAGTTTTATTTTTTTATTAACCTCTAGCTTACGGCTGGTACAACAGTTGTACCAGATTTTTTTTTTTACCTTTCCTTACGGCTTAGTACAAATGCTGTACCAGTAACGAGTTTGAATTTCGTTCCCCTACTTGAACTTTCCATCTGAACCCTAATTACCTCGTAAAATCGCTTCCCTTTTCTGTCACACCCCTTCTTACGTACAGCCGACCACCCCGCCACCACTGAGCGTAGCACTATCGACAGGATTTGTTGTCGCCGATGTGTCGCACCTCTTAGGGTCAGAAGATTTCGTCCAGCAGTTGTTATTACCATTTGTTGGCGCTCGTGAGTCTTGTGAACCCTGCTTTGGCGGCATTTTGTTTAAGTATTCCTAAGAGGTATGGAATGAGTTGGCATCATTTCATTTGTGTGAAATACTCGTTGTAAACTTTCGTCTTTCCTCTTGTTTCCTAATTTTTTAACTTCATAAATTCCTTAATATTTTAACTTAATATAATTTTGTAACTTTATAATAATATATGGTTATAGTTGGGCCCATCTATTTGTCTAAATATTTGAACCAAGAATTTACTTGAAAGAATTCACTAATCATTTGAACAAAAAGAATTTCTGACGGAATGGTATTATGAAGGTACTCGACATCCTAGACAAATTGTTACTTCTTCGCTTCCATCGATGATGCAGAAAAACTAAATGGAACCTCGGTTTTTTTTTTCACTCTGTCATTATATTTTATATTGAAAAGTGGCAAAACACTTCGTTCTGTCTTCAAGCTTACCCTTCCCCCTCTTACTGGAGCCTTGGCCATATATACTTCCCAGTCACTAATGTATTAGTCTAACACAGTATTAAAACGACCTACAGTTTTTTCCAGCTTTAAATTTTAATACTTGAAATAGGTATATTAATGCTAAAAATACATATTGGTTTTGATTTTTATGTAAACTATCGGTTTTACCATTAATTTTCATAATTTATGAAATCGATTGATTTAATAACTTATAATTAATCATTCATTAAAAGTTATAATTCTACTTTTAAAATATTGAAGGAGGTTGTTAAAATCTATCAAAAATAATGATTAAATTCACCAGCACAATTCTCCACCAAATGGGAGAACTTTCGGCATATTTTAAATTCAAAACCCCTCCCCCCCCCTTCAAAATTAAAAGCAAAGATGACGCAGAAAATGCAGTTGGTAGTCTAGGAAAATTTTTAACGGAGGCACTCGCAGAAGCCTCAAAACCAAAATTTAATAAACCCCCCAGAGAAACTTGCTTTAGAAATCCAAAATAAAATAATGCTGCGAAATTACCTGCGGTGACGTAGGCAACGCTCCCCCGACCCTCAGGTGAGAACGGAACTCCGCTGAACGCAGGATGAGATAAAAGTAGGTCACTTCCAGCAACAGGGAGCTAAACAGCTAGAAAACATTGACACACGCCGACTTTGCCGACGCTCCTCCTTTCTCAGAAAACCATTCTTCTCGATCCCCCCCCCCTAAGAGGGGAAACGGGAGAACTCGCCCTTTCTCCAATCGAAAAGGCAGAAGTTTTGGCGGACAACCTACAAGAACGTGGCAGGCAATCCCCCCCTTCCTGACGAAATACGTCACAGATCAGCTGGAGAATTTTTTGACACCTGAACATGAGCCTATTCCGCCGACGTAGACGAAATATGCTGTGGTGTCCACAGCGCTGTTATCCACGATCGGTGATGGTGAGTTCTGGATTGGTAAATTTGCTGGAGTGGATGAGGTCTGGGGCTTGAGTGGAAAATCGTTGGTAGGAGGCGGGGCCAATTCAGGTAGATTTTCTAGAGGAGGAGCCGAGATGCATCTTGCCTTGGTATGGGAGGTGTGCAGGGGTTGGAGTATTATCTAGGTTTTTGTCCATTGAAGAAATTACAGTATGGCTCATGAGAACTTTGATTGAGTTATTGCGATAAGGTAAGGGGATAGATAGGGGAATTTTATGATTTACTTTTAATTTAATATTTATTTAAAATTAATGTGGTCGAGATGTGAAGGCTGATTTGTGAGTTTTATCATTAGGTTAAAAGTGGTTACGTTATAGGAGAATTAGTCTGGTCTTTTGCTACTTTTGTTTGGTTGATAAATTTCTATCTCTTTTATTGCTTCGTTATCGCTGTGGATTATAGCGTGAAAGAATTTTTCTGCAATGCTTTTGATGAATTCTTTTATTGAAGGGATATTGAGGGCTCGTCTTATATCGTCGTTTCTCATGAACCATCACGCTTTTGTTATTTGTCTAAGGATTATATTTTGGCACCTGTCTATGATGTTTATGTTGGATTTTGCTGCGTATGCCCAAACTGGACAAGCATACGTTAGGACAGGTCTTAGCATGGCTGTATAAACAAGCAACTTATTTTCCCTAGTCATTTCTGAATTCCGAGCAATGAGGAATTTACGGGCGTTTTCTCGGAATTTTAGTTTGTCATAGTTAAGATGGGGCTTCCTACCACATATCACTTTCCTAACTTAAATAATTTGTCAATCAGGGCGAATCTCTATGAGAAGAGAGATTTCAGTGGGAAGCAATATATATAATCTGTTTGAGTTACAAAAAGAGAAAAAGTAAAAATCGTCAAACCCTAAAGAATAAAAGTTTTGGATCCTTAGGGAAGAAAGAGAGGGTGAATCTTATTCTCTCAACGGTAAATGGAGAGGGAGGGGGGTGTTTATGACCCTATTTCCTGCTTTAACCTCCTGACTCAAAATGCGGCCTGACATTCAGACATCCACAGAACGGCCAAAATGGCACCTGTTAATTTTCTTCCCCTTTTCTCAGCAGGGTCGTAAAACGGTGCAGGGAGATTTTATCTTTTTAACAGTGGTTGCTTCCGTTCCCTCAGTTACTGTTGTTTGGTGTCTCCAGAAAGTGTTTGAGGGTAAATGCTTAATTTACAGAACGCTTTCTGCTAGCCAACTACTAATATCGGAAAGTTTTAACTCAAGAAGAAATTAATAAAATTATATTTGAAGATACAGATGAATCTGATTTGATATAAGTGATGAGGAAAATGCAGGATTTGACACTTCAAACTCTTTTCAAGAAGAAAATGTTTCGACTTTGTTAGAAATGATTCTGTTAACGAAGACGATATTGAAGTTTTCGAAAATAGATAACTCGGGACAGATTATTGAATGGATATCAAATTTCATAGTACATAAAATTATTTCCATTTCGAAACTCTTCATTCCCCTTCCTTCCCAACAGCGGGGGTTGGTTCAATTATCCCAGTGGGGAGACTGGATTTTAATCTATCTGGCTATCTTATCTTACTGACCGACCACTCCTCCCCCCTCCCCTTTCCGCTCTTCACTCCCCAACTTTTATTATTATGATTATTAGCAATAGATAGTTCCAAACTAAAATGTGATCCGAATTCGTTTTTCGAAAAACTACCACATTTTGGAAACGGAAAAAATATTAGGAAGTGCGATCCATTAGGAATGTATAAAAACAAATACATTTGTGAAAACGCATCGTATTGGGAGGGCAATTAAAGGGGGAAAAAACTCCTTTTAATTGAATGCATCCGACGCCTCTCGGTACGTTTTAAATTAAATAAATGGCAACTGAACTTACACTTCCACGCTTAAACCGAACTTCAATTAAATATGATCTTACGGTAGTATGGTTTGCTTACTATTAAAATTAATGACCTTTTAAACTAGCAATAAAAAAGAATTGATAGCTGTTTGGTTCAATTTATAAGTCTTCCCCTAAATTAAGAAACCCTGCTTTAAAAAAAGCATAAAATTATAATAAGGGAATTTGACAGGAAACAATCCTTTGACTGCAGAAAAATATTTGATAAGTTGGCCAGAGGAGGTGGAAGCAGAAAATGTTTAGAGATTCGCTGTTAATGACTCGTGTAATGTTTTCGTATGGAACGGGGAATAAAAGAACAGAAACAAAAAACGCGCTCGCATTGAAACCACACAGCAGTCGCACGCCGGCTCATAAAAACGGCGTCCGGATGCGAGTGATGTGGGGGTCACGGAAGCCTTTCATGGGCCACCAAAATGTCTCCCTTTTCTTTTGGAGGAGAATAGAGAAGTTTCTTTTTTCTTTCAAAATTTAAATACAATTAAAATCAATCTCATTTTGATAAAGATAAAAATACATAAAAACATTTAAAAAAGAGTAGGGAATATTCTGTAAGTCCAAAGTAAAGAATAAAATTCAGACGAAAATTCTCGATGACAGCAAAGGACAGTCTAGTCCATCGCTGAATGTCAGTTTTCTTTCCTTCCTAAAAGTTTCATCACTCTGCAGTGTGAACATGGCATATACGTCGCAAAAGTCCATATTCACATCCTTCCAGTAGCAGGCTGGGAGAAGAGGATTCGCCTCGCGGGATATGGAAAAGGAATATATATTAATAACAAAGCAATGCACAACAATAAAACAATATCATGAAAGAAGACAATAATAAAAATCAGCAATGAATTTTTCTTTAGATAGTTCAGCGTCTTCTGAAGCATCTTCTGAAAATATTCCCAGAATCGACTGATCAACACAAAGCCATTCAAAATTTCTGCAGGTAGCAGGGTTGCGATTATTATATCATAACCCCCCAAAACAAAAGACCATTAAAAGCGGTCATCAAAGGACTCTCCCACGAATACGACACAAGTTATTGCCCATAACCTAATTGATAGTAGTTTTCAAGGACAATGGTAGTCCAACTTACCCAGCTAAAAACAAAGAGACCTCTTCCATTTTATATGGTTAAACTTAATAAAACTGAAAAAACCGAGGAAATTTTTAAAATAGAATATGTGGATTACTTTAGTATCACAGTAGAGCCCTGCGGAGGTCGTAACCTAGTCTCTCAATGCTATCGTTGCAACTTTTTTCACCACGCAGCGAATGACTAACATAAAACCCAGACGTCTTGTGGCGAAAGCCACGAGACTAATGCTTGCGCGATTAAAGAAAAAATTAAAACGCCAACATGCATTCATTGCGGCAACTAAGAGCACATAGCTGGTAGTGGGACAAATGTGAACGGACATTTGCGTACGAGTCATAAAAGGTCAATAAATCATGCGTAGCTCTTTGCAAAAACGGGGGTAGGGAGTGATTATTCTAGGTTTGCTAAAACATACGTTACCTGTTGGCAAGAAAATTAATGGTATTTTAATTAAATTTCGATGATTAAATACAAGGGAAAAAACTTTTAGTATGTGTATATGCTGGCTCTGTACACACCAGACCGTCTGCCTATCAAATTTGGTAAATATATACTTTGAAGGGTAGGAAAGTGATTTTTTGAATTTTTTAATTAGAATTTTAATGAATCAAAAATGAAGAGAAATATTGACTTTTTTCCGTGATTTCAAGAATTACTTTTGCAACTTTTCTCTCCTTACAAATCATTCCAATACCACTCACCTCATTTAATTTCACTTTAAATTTAAGACAATTTTTTTTTAAGTGCCTTTAATTAAATAACATTTTAAGGTTCGAAATTATTCAATTAAATAAACGAACCAAGAAGAAATAAAGCCAAAACTAATGAAACGCAAACTCTTTCGTTTAATACAAAACTTTATATTTATGTAAAGTAATGCATTTATATCTAAAATCTACAAGAAATGATTATTTCGAAGTGGATACACTATTTATATGAGAAGAAATATCATTCCTCAATGATTATCACACATTTTTGAATAAATACATTGAAAAGTAATCCATCTTTCATAAAAAGCAAAGTGGAAATTATTCAAATAGTACTAAAACGCATGAAATTGTATTAATGAACGTATCATAAAGTATTCGAAATTGTGTCAAACATCATGCTAACTCTTGCCAAATATGACACTTTTAGATAACGTTTAAAATTTTGTAACCTCTTCTAGAGCTGACCCTTATCTGTAACACAACCACATTGCAAACGAGACGATTGATTGACAGTTTTATGACTGGTACGCAAAAGTCATACAATCACCTAGCTTCTTACCATGGTTGCGAGGCCTTCTCAAAAATTCAATCTACGAGAAATAATAGGGACAACTATTT
>JAPMOR010039109.1:152950-185382 GCA_026543865.1 Argiope aurantia | reverse complement strand
TCAAAATCCAGGACGAAAATCGGAAGACATATAACTTAAGAAGAAGAGAGCCGAAACAATCTTATAGAACAGGAGATCTTGTCGCCATAAAGCGAACCCAGTTTGGACCAGGCTTGAAGTTGAAACCAAAATATCTGGGACCCTACCGGATCTCCAAGGCCAAAGGTGGAAACACGTATGACGTTACCAAAGAAGGGAGTCATGAAGGACCTAATAGTACTACAACGTGTACAGAATTTCTGAAACCCTGGTGTTGCTGATCATTGCTGCCCACGAAGTCCAGCAGAATGATGACACCAAATTTCAAAACATTTGTTTTTGTCAATTTTCGATTTTTTCTGTTTCTTTGTTTTTTTTATTGTTTCAGTGTCGTCTGGAGGACCAGCCGAGACCAGGACGGCCGAGAATGTGGTGCCGTCATGACAGCGCGCCAAAACCAGCGCCTCTAGCGGCGAAAGTACTGTAGCTGCCAGTTGAGAGTGGGACGCGGTGAAAGACGTTTTGCAACGGAAGACGTTCGTTGCATAGCTAGAAAGAAGACGTGTTTTGACGATGCCACTGTAGACGATAGCCGTAACATTCTACAACTTGAAAGAAGACGACGTAAAATAATACCTTAATACCTTTGTTTAATTCAGTGTTTGTATTGTTCCTGTTCCGTCCAGCATTCATTAATGTAACTAAATACCAGAATATAGTCATTTTATCATCAGTTGGCCATCTCATCCTTTATATGTTAAGACGCCCACAAACAACCTACATATATATATATTAAATTTACACCAGCATAGAGTTTCAATAAGAAGTATAATTCAGTAAATTTTTGTAGTAATTGTCTCCAAATTTTTCAGAATTAATCTTTTCGAGTATTCGTCGTCTTTTAAATTGAGAAATTTCAGAAATTTTTAAGTCTTTGTTTTCATTCCCTTTAAAAGAATTTCTTGAACTAAATAATATTCTCAGAATAAATAAAAAAAATAAGAATAATTCAATTAATAATGATGCTAATTCTTCAATAAAAATAAATGAAAAAAATCCTCTGCTATGTTCTTAGAAGTTTCGTTTTCTGCCATTCAGGAATAAAGAAGTTTTTTTTCTGGAAATTTCTTACAAATAGCGTCGGTATCTCACTCAAGAGTTAATTAAATATCCCAAAGAGAAATAACTATGAATTAGAAAACAACGTGATGAAATTTTCGGCGTTATAGATTTATTAAGAAACTAAGAATAACTAACTTAACAACTAACTTATTAGCTTTCTAAGAAATTTCTTACATTAATAATTTCCAGGAACGAATTACTTCAGCAATTTTTTTCACGCTAATTTGACAAATAAAATTAATAAAAAACAACTACTCCAACCAAGTAATGAGCCTCTAAATTAAAAGTAGAAAAAACGAATTAAGTAATTAAAAAACGCAGAAAAAATAACGAGTCTCTAAAGTACGAATGCAAAGTAATGAATTAAATGGGTTAATAAAATATCTCAGTAAATTTCTCGTTCTCCAAATGGAAACAATTTTACTGATAAAAATAAAAATCTATTATTTCCGAATCGGTTGTTTCTCTATCCATAGGTTTATATCTGAATTAAATTAAAAGATAAAATAAATAATTAATCTCATTTTGAAAAGCGTCTGTGAAATTTTTTTGTTATATTTTAACATGAAGTGATGCAAGATAAAATGTTCAGTTAGATAAAGTATACTCTTATATAGCATTCTTAAAAAGTCTATATAAAATTCTTTTATAAATAAATTTATGGTAGCGTGCAATTTCGTGTAATAGGTATAAAATATAGATATGGAATCCAAAGCTTTGTTAGGATATTATCGTTTGTTTTATATTTTTAAGCTGCAGGTTAACAACAGCTTTTTATGAACGATAGGACTGTTATTAATTCTTGTTCAAAAAAGTTATGTAAAATTCTTTTTATAAATATAATTACAGATTTAATATATTAAGTTATAGTTACAGCAATGAGGAAATCAGTTGATTTTTAAGAACATTTACAAATTATTTGCAATTAGCAATTAAATAAGCATTATCAGCCGATTCGAAAATCAAAAGTAACAGCTTATTAAATTAATATTTTAACTAGTAAACAAATTTTAGAAACCTTATATTATCATCTTAAATATATATGTGTAAATTTTCAATTTTTTTTGTATCTGTAGAAAAGTAGAAATTTATCGCAAAATTCTATCTCTTACAAGAAACAAGTCAATTTAATAAAATTTTATCTTTGTAAGAATAAAACAAATTTACCATTCAACAGTAATAATGAACACTATCTGCCCACTTGGAAACCATCAATGATACCTCGATGATATACAGCAACCGGAAATAAACAGAACTCGGGTATACCTACAGGAATGTAAACTCGAAGACTAAAATGAGCATGTAAACATGCAAACTTCCTCATTAAAAGAGATTTGAAACTTCCTTCCGAAATATGGTAGTATGATAATTTTTTAAATCGTGCCATCACGTGCCAGTGCTGTTTTTGTATTAGCTAAAAAAATTATACTTATTTATAACAGCCATAATGGGCTTATAAAGCACACAAACACTCACACACACACACACACACACACACACAATGTCAAAATTAAAATTAAAAAAATCGATTTATTTGGATATTAATTTCAGAATCGTCCTTTCACTTCCACTTTTCTTTCGTAACATATACACTTTTTAATTTGAATCTACATTAATTTATATTAGACTAACTCAATTAATATCATGTCTTTCAGTCGTATCAAGTACCAAGATGAAGTTTAAAAAATGAGCATTCCAAATTAATAATTTAACACCCGAAAAAATAATAATCTGGGCTAGCAAACTTGTCGCCAAAGGCAGCTAGTTAGAAAATTCTGAAAGTTTTTTTCATCAACACAATAAATTGTTGGAAATAGTATTCTTTTTATAAGGAGCTTGATCTAAAAATCGTTACGCTTAGAATACAGCAGCTAATACAATCAATCCAACTGAAGACATGACAGATGAATTAAGCCTTAAATCATACTGATGCACTGAATGCTCCGAGTTAAAGCCTTTTTTTAAAGCTACTAAGGCGAAATTCTATGATAATTGCCATCTATTGCCGGGAATTCAAGGCTTGCATATTCGTCTGAATTTAAATTCGATATAATAGATAAGAAATAACAATTTCCAATGTTAATGCTTTTAGATAGATCCAAAATTTCCAAGTGAGAGAGGCAACGGCGAGAGATATTTACTAGATAAATCTAATACTTGCAATTAGAGAAATCACAAAATGCGCCATTATTCCAAATGGGTTGAGTGCATAATCTTTGCTTCCATTAAGTGTTCCCATCAGAGCTCATTTCAATAATTGGATGTAGTTACGCCAACGATTGAGGACCAACTTACATTTAAGGGATTCCAATATAGTATTGTAAACTGCAATAGGTCTGCATAAGAGTGTAGATGTATACATTACATAGATATACACTATACATTATCCTAAACTGCAGTAATCTAAGTGTGTAAAGTCGGGGCAACATCTGTTGAGTAATAGATTACTTAAAATGGAATATTAATTTTCGAAAAATGTAGCATTAAGTTTTTTTTTCTTTAACGTTTTGTAAATATTTTATCACAAAAAGCGTAAATTATTATTGCTTCGAGCTTATCTATTTGGAATCAATAGTTATCATATAATGAGATCTGTGATCTCAAAATCTATTAAGGTAAATAGGTATAATTACATAATAGTGCTAAGTATCTTCAATATTGCTTTTGATACAGTTCATTTGTTTATAAACCTGATAGATTGCAGGATCTCTGGAATTTAATAAATAAAGACATGATTTGATGTAAAAAAAGATGGAAAATTTACATGACTTTCTCAAGCGCTTGATAAGTGTATGTATAAGATATATTAATAAACAAAATAGTTCATAAAGAAGAAATGCAATGAAAAATTTTAGAAGAAACAGCAACATCTTCACTGACTGCAAATAATTTTCATTGAGCTAACCACAGCTCAAAACTGAGTCAAGATACAATGGCATTTAATTTTTAAGCTCGATATCCGTATTATTTCTAAGATTTTCAGAGTTTCATATTTCTACGATTTAATTTAATTACATTAGTATGACCAGAAAAATCAAAATACTGATTTAAATTTCCTTAATTTCTTATAATATATAAAATATTTTTAATATTTCCCATTTCGTTAGTCGATGTTAAGTTTTTTTGTCAGGTTTATCCCTATGAAACATACATTTTTACATCATAATATAATTATGATCCCACTTTATAATAGTTTAACTTTACTACTAATAAAAAAGAAATTTTGTTTATGTAATAGAATTTTTCAGAGCAAATCGTTGCACCTACAGCTAGGCAATTTGTTAT
Source organism: Argiope aurantia (assembly GCA_026543865.1). NCBI lineage: Eukaryota > Metazoa > Arthropoda > Arachnida > Araneae > Araneidae > Argiope > Argiope aurantia. The sequence continues at coordinate 180,996 of JAPMOR010039109.1, read as the reverse complement.
AAATGAACTTTGAAAGGTGAGAATGGAGTTTCTTAACATTTTAATTAATTAAAAATTAGACAAATTTTTAATTTCTTCCTTGATAGTTTATGAAAATACTTTAACATAAAAATGATTTTTATTGCTAATCCAGCTCATTATATGTGTAAACCAACAAATTAAGTCAATTCAAAGTCACGTGATACACTTCAAATATACTGCACCAATTTAAATTTGGAATCCTTGAATTTTGCTAGAAGACAAAGGGTGTGATATCACAGCGAAATATAATGTGCTGTTCGATGATATACGCAATTTAGAATATCATACAATTGTGATATTAAGTGATTTATCTTCAAATAATTATACGTTTTTGTAACAACATGCAAAATTCAAATAGGAATCCCTTAAATATATATTTCATTAAGTATGTTAATCAACTTTTTTTAGCCGTCACTCAGTTTTTTTTATGAAAGATAAGAATAATAAATTATATGCTTCAATTGAATAACAAAGAAAACATAAATGAATAATAATAGATGAATAGTAAGATGAAGATATATGCATTTCTATTAATTTAAGTATAAAAAAATTCAGGTGTGTTTTTGCCCAAAATTTTCTTGCATACTCCCTTCTCCTCCTGGGCAAAGCCCTGAATGTTATGAGGGTTCAAATTTTTATTTTCAGAGTCCCATACATAACATCTATGTTCTTCGTAATGTACTGAAAAAAAAATCGAAAATGCATTTTGGACACTAATTTTCCATCGACTAAAATCAAACTTAAATCATAAGTGCAACTGAAGTCACAAGATCACAAGTCAATTTCATTTACTTATGTCATAATGGTTTTACGTTATCGCACTTGCATGCTTGTAAAAGCAAAGACCAACAGAAAGTTTATCTATTGATTGATTTGGTTCGAAGTTTGCTAGATATCTTCATTTTAGAAATCAAATCTGAGTATCGAATTTCATCAATTTAGCTTTTCACATTTCGTAGTTATCGTGTTCTCTTTGCTCGAATAATCGGACAGACAGACTTTCTCTGAATGGATTTCAATTAAAATCTGTCAGAGGTCTACAAATTTGGTGGAATGATTATTTACCAAATTTAATCGTTCTAGTCAAAGAATTTTTGCATTATCGTGTTCACAAACACGATGTTTTTGAACATGAGATTTTTGATTGTGAACAAAAATGTATTTTTTGGACACTGAAATCTGAAAGGTGGGGATTTGTCAAAATCTTGTATTCGAATTTTTTATGGATTGCAATATTTTCTTTTTGGGCATTTCGTTACTAGAAAATAAAAAGCGAAAGATTGCTTATATTTATTTTTGATCTAAGTGCAGAGCAAAATGCATTTAACAAAAGCCAATCTATTCACTCATTCATGGTCACGTGAGCCGATAACTCAAAAACGCAAGTAGCTAGATGGATGAAATTAATTATGAAGTTTTATTATTAGAATTATAGATCTGTTTGAAAGTTTAGATCTCGAGTCCTTCACTACCAGTGAACAATGCGATGACACGTATATATACATACACCCACATGTCCACAAAACCACCCCAACGATTTAGTCAAATAAAATTCAGTATGCGCTCTGAAAGTAATACTTTAGACTTGTAATCCAATTTAGATCAAAGCTGTGGAAAAGAAGACATTGAAAATCCATACATAGTTTTCTTCACTGTAATAATTATGTAAATATTAAATATACAAAAAAGGTGAGAGAAGAAAATTTCCACTATTTCCTGAAAGCAAACAAAATAATTATTTGTGAAAATAAATATATGAGAGAATCGATCAGAAAACACTCCCACTAATTCTTGAAGGCAAGAGAAATATAATATTAAGTGAGCTCTTTTTGTAAATATAAATGCATTTGAATAATAGGGATGTCAGCGATTTCATATGTAATATGTATTCTGTTTTCGTTGTTCTCTAGATAAATAAGCCAGAGCGTAGGGAGTTTAATATATTAGAGAGAACACTGACGTGCTTTTCAGTTTTATTTGATTCGCAGTGCCTCGCTTTATTGATAATACGAACATTTGGGATATCATTATTTATCATTACTTGTTGTTAGGGTTATGAAAAATGGAGATTGACCGTGATATGAAACGAAAACAAGTTATCTGTTTTCCGACTTAGTTCCTGCTAATTTGAGAGGAGCATTTATTTCCTTTTCTCAAATTATTATCCCAAAAACGCTTTGAAGAATATTGAAATACAGAATAAATCCTAAAAATCTCAGAGTTGAAAACAGAATATTTCAACTGCATTTGGAAAACCTTAACATGAGTTTGTGAACGTACCGTTTTTTTTCAAGAATTTTAAAATAAATTTTTAAAAACGAGTTAAGAGGACGGTGAACTCTATTAAGCATTTTTGCGAATTACTCATTTAGGGTTCTGAAGTTTTTTATGCATATGTATTAAAATATAAACATATCAAATTTCTTAAAAACTTTTTTAAATGAAGTATATTATTTTTTAAAAAATTAAAAGATATATAAATTTTAAATATTTCAAAATATTTCAGGAGATTTAATTTTTAATTTTTTTCCTATTAGTTTTTTCGCTATCCAAACTAAATTTATTTTGGACAAAAATTGTGTGTAATTTTGTAATTTTAATTAAATGAATTTTTTAGAAATATTTTTATGCACACTTGTTGAATTTTCATAAAAATTTTAAGTTTTTTAGAAACTAAAATTAACTTTTAACTATCTAAAATAACTTGGAAATATAAATACTATATTTTACTATACTATATTACTTTACCATATTTTCTTTTAAGGCTCAACTGAAGTCTTTATTATCAATTCTATTTAATTTCGTCAAACATTAAGACATTTGGAAGATTTCAAAGATATTTAAATTTAATTATAAAGTCATTATGAAAAAAAAATATTTAAAACGTAATCCTTTTTTACTCTCCAGACCCTTCAAATATTTATTTTATTGACTAGTGTATTTTATAATACTATTTTAATTGAATATAAACAAATACTTCGGTAATGAAACGATAAAAATACAATTTCATGTTTTCGTTCAGTTTTGCATATTTCAATTCAGTTCTGAAGTACTTTTGAATTAAAATAACATAGAATAAAGGAAATTAAAAATGTCTAATCTGCATAGCGTTACCCCAACTGGCATAGAAATTTCACGCATTTGCGTTACCGTAACTGGCGTTGAAAATTCACGCACGCGCATTGTGTTCTGATTGCTAACAATATTATCAACGGATGCGAAATTGATTTAAATAATTTTTAGGTTAGTTGCATGCTTTTGTAATTAAATTGTATTTATGTTAGTTATATATTTTTTGTATATGCTTATAGTTTTAAGTACATCGTTTTTTAAGTAGTTTTTATAAACCTGTTTTCGACCGATTATTTTAAACGATTCATTTAATTTTTTTTAGTGTTTGATGCATTTAAAATTAAACATTGTTAATTAATCGATCCGTTCATGATAAATATGGAAATTTTGTTGAAAAATTCTTAAAATATTGCATAAATTAAGAAAAATATTCTTTAGTGCCCATAAAGTTTAAACGCTCAGTGACTATGTTATCAGTAATCATATAAAAAATGCTTTGTTTCAGTAAAAAATATTATATTAATTGCAGATTAATGCATTCCACTTTAATTTAAAGCATACATTCTACGGGAGCTAACAGAAAATTAGAGAGATACATATCACGTTATGACTGAAGGCTTTTATAATATTATGAGTGAATTATATGACTATCAAAATTTGAAGTTTTAAAATATTTTGATGAAGAATATATTAAATTTGGAATTGCGTAAAATATTTAATTATTAAAATTTAAACGAACATTAAAATTGGCGAACCAGTTGGTCGCCAAAAGCGGCTAGTAATAAAATAAATTCATGGAAACTCAGCAGTCTTATGATAAACATATTTGCTCGTCTCAATATCTAATTACAAGCTATTTTACGCTATGTTATGACATCATTTTCTTGCTATTATAGGATGCGAAATTGATTATAATATTCTATTGACTGTATTGATATTTAGTATGATGTCGGCGTAATTTAATTCGATTATGCATTTTTTTCGGAAGTAACACAAAATAATGCTACTGATTCCTAGCTGTTTGTGAATGCCTGTCTTAAAACCACTTGGAAAACTTGTTTATTTAAGAAACAAAAAACGGCTTATTGAAATTTCCTAAAAAGAGTATTAAAATAAAAGAAATATTTGTAGGCTTTAATTCTAAAAAAATTATTTTATTTGATTAGATTTTTTTTGCTCCAATGTTTGTGAAATTAGAAATTTTCAATCAATTTTTCACTTAATTCTTAATGGACTAGAGGTTTGAAATTTTGTTCACTCATGTAATGTTAATGGCAATAAATAATTTTAATATTCTCTGTTCTTGATTATCAAGTAATCAATTATAAAATTAAGTTTTAGTTTCGAACTAGTGTTGCCATCTATTAATGATTTGAGAAACAATTTAAATCAATATTTAAAAGTAGAAAATGCTTATAACTCGTTTAGCACACTAAACCAATGTTCATTTTAAACCAACTTTACTTATGAAAGGATTGGAAAGATACAGGTATTTCAATGCACTCAAATGTAATTAAGGATAAATAACATTTACGAAACACTAATTAATTTTAAAATATCCTTCGTAACAAGATCATATGCGCGTTGCAGAAATGTAATTTCTGGCCTTGGAAACTCTGCAGGAGTGGAATTTGATTGGAAGAGTCACTGGTTTCTTTCATTACTTTCTGAGTTTCTTTGCTTTGATTCATTACTTCTTTTTAATTTATTTTTTTAATTTTTTATATCTTTTTTTTATCTTGTGAAGAATAAAGGTGATATTTTTTGCACGAAAATTAGTTTTAATAATATCATGATTGAAAATATAGTGTCTGGTTAAAGCTTAATGTGACGTTTAATGAACCGCTTCAAACACTAAAAAAGAACAACATGCTTGGTTCAAACCAAAATAAATTGCTTACTTTATCTGTACGTTAAGTGCAATTTTGGATATGCTTTTAATGAGATTTCACTATCTTTTTAGAATATTAGGTTTATTTCCGACAATATTAAAATGTTATAATCTAATTTTTAAAAATTATTGAATAGACAGAACATTGAAAGTTAATAAATAAATAGGATAAATAAGTGGAAAGTTAGGGATTATAAATTCACACAATTACCTTTATAATGGTATCGATTTTGTTTTTGTAATGTTTTTATCTCTAATTCTATTGAATTTTTTAAAAAAATAATATTTTAAATATATTTTACAACAATGTTTTCCATTACATTAGTTATTTTGATTATACACAAGGGAGATAACGATATTAAATATACTTTTTATGTGTACATTTAAAAATTATCACGATAAGATATTTGAATATCACAGCGATTCGAATCTCTCTCTATTTTTTTTTAATTCTGTGATTTTCTAAGTCAGATGATCGAATATTTGCATGCTATGAAGGCTACTTTTTACACTAAAATAAACAAATATAATGAGCGTTCAATTCGTATACAACCGCAAGTAATCTAGCAAAAACAAACAAATCTAACATATTCATTGACTTAGTTTTCATGACTTTCAATATGCCAAATGAAGTCCAACATAGGTATATCTTATGATTTAATGTAAAATTCTCTTGAAAGCATTTAAATCAAATATGTGTTGAATATAGGATTAAGATTTCTTACCAAGCACCTCAAAATCATTTCAAGCATCCGAAAACTCTCTAAAAGTCGCTATCGCAATAAGCGGCCTTTAGTGTCGCAATAAAAATTGTTAGAATTACATTTGTGAGAAATCACCCTAAAATAATTCAACGATGGTGGCTTTATATTAATTTTGTCTAGCTTATTTTTTAATCAGACAACATAGATAAACATTTATCAAAGTCTGAAGTAATTTCTGTAAAACCATACACACATAACACACGCTATAAATATATCATCACATTCTGTGCGAGCCCTCACTGAGAAAGAGAGAGTTTGGAATCCATCTTAAAATGTGTCAAAATAAATGTTAATGAAATAATTGTATATTATTTCCGCAATTTTTATGCTTTTAAGATAATAAAAGGGTAATATTTCATTATTAAACCATCGTGTTCAAAACAGCAGTTAAAAAGTTTGAAATACCTAGCTTGGAAAACATATTTACGCGATGAAGCTATCCAATTTAAAAATATCATGGACGTATTAGTGTGGCAACAATAAGGCGTTTTGATAAACAACTACCGTAAAACGTTGAACGAGTTGTTTGCGTTGTTTTATTTCTTCTCACAAAAGTGTTGAGCTCTTTGCGGCTTCCTATAATAAATTACTATCCGAGAAAAACAGACTCTGCATGAGCATAAAAAAACATTCATAGTCACAAACATAATTTATTTTATAGTAAGGCTAATTTTATGGGTCTACTTATTCTTAGACGTTCATATATATAGAGATAGTAACGCCTCACTTAACAAGCACCTAGCATAAAGAGTAAAGCAAAATGTGAAAAAGGGACTCTTAACGAGCGGTGAGGAAATATCCTCACATCACATGCTGGATTAGCTAACATCAGTTTATGTTGAGCGCTTGTTCGAAGAGACTCCGTATATGTAGATGAAGAAATTTTGGCCGGTTAGAGTTGTCAAACGCGACTCTGGTGGATTTGAATATGGACAGCAACGATACCGATAAGTTGGTTGAAGAACATAGACAGACCGAAGAACTTATGAAGCTGCATTCTGTGTCACAGCAAAAAGCTGCAGAGGAGATTTAGTCAGGAAAGGAAGAAATAATCGATGCAACAGAGTAACAATCTTTAAGTGAAATAAAGGAAACGCTTTAAGCATAGGATTTGTTGCATCATATGCTGAGAAATATCAGTTTGATACGGCAATAACTATGCTTATTACAACTACGCTTAAAGATAATTCTGTGTCACATTTTGACCAAATTTTGGAGCGTAGCTAAACAAATGATTTTAGACATTTTTTATTTTTTTTTGTAAAAAAGTATACATTATAAATAATAAGTAACATCATTATAATTTTTCTTGAGTGTTTATAAATAATATAAATAATAAAATAATATAAATAATATAAATAATAATAATTTTTCTTGAGCGTATTTTTAATACGGAACACATTATCATATTTTACACGAACAGTTATATACGTTCTGTAAAATTAACGTTATAGCTGTATTATTACTGCGTTGTTTGTATTTACAAAGTGTACAATATGGTGATTATAAATCTGCTTCATAGAAAAGTGATTGATTATTTAATAAGCAGTTCTTATAATAATGACCTCACAAAGACAAGAAGTGACGCTATACGTAAAATTTGTAGAGTTACATCTAAGTGCCATCTTATCGAGTGACTGTAGAATAAAAGAAAATTTTGTAACATAACGTTTTCCAGTACATTTTTTTCTACTTTCTAATTTTGATAACCTTATGAAATAGCAGCGAACTCGCCATTCGAATAGACGAGAAAAGGAATCGAAGGGAAGAAATATACGCTTTTATTCATCTTTCAACAAATTTTGTAATTGCATTTTGATAGTAGCCTTCATAGTCTTTTTATGCATTAGAAGCTGATTTCTGTTTCCTAAGTTTTGAAAAAGGAATTTTTGAACTTGGGAAATGCATTTTTTTGAAAAATAAAGCGAATAATATATATGTAATGTGGTATAAAGGAATTGATGTGTCAACCATTCATGGTCGAAACCAATGAAAAGGTATGCAATCACTGGAGTGATATGTAAATAAGTATAGTATCAAATAAAATAATTTCATATTTGCTGTTGCAGAAAAAAATAAATAAATGTTTCTTTAAAAATTTATAATAAATTTAGTATTTTTACTGAATTTGTTGCGTTATTCTTGATATAAAGATTTTTTTATGACTAGCATGAGCTTAATGGTATGCGAAAATCGAATTTTTGCTTTAGATGCTTTTTTTCTCCCAAACAATTGAAACTAAAATTTGACATAGATGCTCAATTATACCCAAAAAATGTTTTGCCAAATTTCCCAAATTTAAATCTTTGCTTTTTTTTTAGATATCGCAATTACATGCTTATAAATGGGCAGACTGACAGACAGAACATATTTGCTTATCATATTTGCAATGAAATCCCTTGATGGATTTGATTGCAAATATGATAAGCAACTGTATTGTACTGTACCGTTGCAACAATACTGTAGATGTTAAATGTGTACCAAATTTTATCTATCTAGCTCTCTTTATTTTGAAGTTATCGTATTTATTTATATTCAGAAAGCCGTACAAACAGACTTCCCTTGAATAAATTTCGTTTAAAATTTGATAGATATTTACAAATTTGGTATACAGACCAAATACCAATTTTCATCCATCCAGCTCAAAGCGCTTTGAGTTATCCTGTTCATAGACGGACAGACCAACCAGATACAATCAGATATCATGCTAAAAAATGTGTTTTTCGAACTCAGGAAGTTCTAAACGTGGATATTATTCAAAATATCGAATTGGAATTTTTTGATGATTACAGTATAATTCGTTCGAGAAAATAAGAAGATAAGACAAATCTTCTTCCTCCAATGAGGGAAAAATCTGCAAATTATTCAAGCATTCAATTAGCAAATTGTTCAATTATTCAAGCATTCAATTAAGTTTTAAGATATTCTAACACTGACAAAAGTTAAATAAATTTTTCAGATACTTTCTCTCTTTCTTTCAAATTTTGTTCTTTTCCCTAATAGGGAATTCTCATCAGATTTAGTTCATTTATTATTAGGTCAAATGTCCAAATGATTATTAAAAAGATTCATATGCATAAAAAACGAAAGTAAAAAGAATATTATTTGATTTAAAGAAATTAATTTCATCTATGTATGCTTGATTAATCTTCTTATAGATTTAATTACTTCTTTTAACTTTTCAAAATGATTTTAAATTAAGACATCTTTTCTAATTTTGTATTTTTATATGGAATAGCTGGAATACGAAAATATGACCAGAGTAAAAGAATATATTTCCTACATAAATATGACTTTCACTTTTGTTTATCATCATATTGAGAAAATATCATCAAGATGAATAGTACTGAAAAAGAAAAAGGAAATGTTCGCGAAGCCGTCATAATTTTCAATCAAGTAGGTAAAAAGTAAACAAACCAAGAGGGATAATGTGCGTTATTTTAAAAGATTATAAAGTGCATTTTTATCTAAAGATGATCGCAGAATTTGTAATAATCGAATATAGCAAATTTATAACTATTTGTTCCACAACTAAGTGGTCATCTTAAATTTATAAATTAAATTTATACAAAGAGTGCAAGTTTTTAGAAAAAGAGCTACTTTTTTATTTTACATTTAAAAAATTTTAAAATTTTCATATCTCTCTGAAGAAATCTATCATATTTTAATGAAAGAGTATAATTATAATGAAACTTCTGATTTTAACTTCTAAAAATTAAATATCCTGTTTTAAAAATAAATAATAGCTCGGTTTTAACTTTTTTTTAATTTAAAATAATTTTCTTCAATCAACTTTATTACTACTCACTTTTAAAACGAAGGATTAAATAATTTTTTTTAAAATGTCTTAGCTAGTACACCTTTCTTGTATCATAAAACAGTTAATTATAAAGATATTAAATTTGTTAATTTTCATTTACTAAAATCCTTTTAATATTATGATAACAATTTAATAATTTTTCTTTATTTTTACATACATGCATTCAACATTATGAAGAATCCTCACGTTTAACTAATCTCTCTAAATCTGGAGGCATCGTATCCAAAATTATGTCTGATGCGAATATGATAATTCAAAGATGGAACATACTAGAGGCATGAACTTTTTATACTGTTTTAACATCAAAATTGCAGATTTTTATCAAACTTCGGACGAAATCCCTCTTGAGAAATCGACGCGAACGCGCATTGATTCTAAGTACAGAACGTGTGGTGATATTAAACAAGTATGATTTTAATCTCTTCGAAGCTGGCATCAAATCTATTGGACATCAACTGTAGATTGCTTCTTTTTATTTTATGCCTGATGAAATAAAAATTTTAAAGTTGATTCTTAATTTTCATATTTATAAATTGTTTTTAAGAATTTTTCATTTGAGATGGTGTATTTAAATTATTTAGTTTTTTTTCTGACAGTAATGATAATCTATAACATGAATTGGTTGAACTCAAAGAAATCAGTGGAAGACTCATTATAGATAGTAATTTTAACACACTATTATAATCTCTGGAAATTTAAAAAATATTAAAAGAAATGATGGAAAAGATTTCTAGCCTCTTACCAGCAGTTTGAAATTTTTTTGACTGTTGTTTTCTTATGCAAAAATTTGGATAGTTAATGAGCATAACAGTTTGTTTAAATGGCTTAATTATGTGATAATGGTAACGGATGACTGGCTGTAATTAAAGAAAAGTAATGACAATTTTTGTAAAAATAAATTGAGCTTCTTGGGCTATCATTTTTAAAATTTATAAAATACTTGTACAATATCTTATTAGCCTATAGCAAACATTTTACAATGGAATTAGAATGATGTTTACTTTTTTTTAAATATAAATGTTTAATCCAAAATGTTTGTCTCCTTTATTATACAATTTGACTACGTGCAGGTTTTGAGTTGTTATTGAAAGCTAAACTTATTTATTTAATTTGCTTAAAACCTATTCTTCTTTCTAAACATATTATTAAAAACATTTTAAAATGTAAGATATGTACTAAAAGGACAACTTTTCAACTATTTTTAATATGTTAGTTTATAATCATTGCGACAAAATTTTCAGTTGGGTTTATGGAACTTAAAAAATATTTTTATCTACAAACATAGCATTTTATTTATACTATATTCTTTACTTAGTACATAGTATGCTTTTACAAAAAAAAAAAAAAAAAAAAAAATCAATTAAACATTTTGTAATTCTGATTGAAGTGATAAAGAATTTCAGCAGCACTTTTAGATACATTTATTTATATTGAATTCCTTCTAACAATGATAGCTTTTAGTATTTTATAAAGGTTCCTTTATGTATTATTTCTGAGATACAGATGTGAATATAATAAGTATTTAATTTTCATTTTCTCTCTACAAATAGTTTCATTTAAACTTGCCATTTTAGGGATCAGCATTTCTTTGAAGCAATAATAACCAAAGGGAAAATGAAACAAACATTTTCATTATTTCCTGACCTAAACAATAAAATTTTCTTTCTAAAAATGTTCTCTCTAACATCTTAAATCTAAATATTTTATTGAAATAGCAGATCCAGGGTGAAAAATGAGAAAAAAAAATTTCATTTCGATTTTTCTACACATTAGAAAAAAGATGAAAAAAATATTTTTATTATTCCTTGACCTAAACAATAAAGTTTTCTTTCCAAACATTTTTGATCTAACATCTTAAATGTGAATATTTTATTGAAATAGCAGATCCAGAGTGAAAATGAGATGAAATATTTTCATTTTGTTCTTTTCTACGCATTAAAAAACAAACACACTTTTTTTATTTATTTTTTCCTTTTCTGCAAATCAAATCGCAGTGAGTGCAAAATGATTTATCCCTTCTGATTTGACATAAATGTCTCCAACAAATCTCTGCGAATGAAAAAAATGTCGTTTTCATTTATTTCACTAATGACATAACGATAGTGTCATCAAATGAGACCCGAATGAAAACATAAACGCCTCTAAAAGCTTCACAGGGAATAGAAAAAGAAATTACGATTGGCAGAGAAGAGTGAAACTATTTATTAACCCTGTGCCTCCAATCGCTGTGAGAAACAACCGACAAGAGGACGGAAACAACTAAAACTAAAAATGAAAAACTGCGTTCCCGCTTCCAATGGCCAGCATCCCTGTCCCCAGCGCCCCCTGCAGGATTAACTTGTTGCTGGTCGCTCAGGAGTCATCACAAAATCGTCTGCTTTCTGGAGGGAAGTTCGTAAAAGGATTATCCCTCTCCCACTAAAAGAATCATCTGTAAACAACATATTGTTCTTCTCGGTTTGACAGACGATAATTTCCTGCGACGTTTATTCGAACGCAGTTGGCTATTGAATTGGAATTATTCTTTGCTATTTTTTAATAAATATTAAGCTGGAAAATAGAAAATTGATAATTATGGAAATTTAGAACGCGACACGCGAATGTTTTTCTAAGAAAAGTGTATTGAAAAAGGATATTATGCTGAATATGTGTTTTCTATGATACTTCAAATGATACAATTTAGTGTGGAAAACGGATCTAAGAAAAGTTCCAAATGCTTTAAAGAAGATATAAAATTTTATTGTTGACTTTTTAAACCTATGAAAAATAACTAATATCTTTAAGGTGTATCGAAAAATGAATATGAATGATGCTTTGATGATAATATTTAAAAACTATTATTTGTGAATAATTATGTGATGTGATGCCGCTTTATTAAATTATAGATAAAGCAATAGAGTTTAAATTTAATAATTAACAGACATTAAAGTTAGAAGTGAATCATTTATGATCGGTTACTTAAAAATAATATACTGTATATTTACATGAATTATTCAATTTTATCAAAATCGTTTGCAAAATATAAGCTGGTGATAGAGTCATAAATTATCTTCATCTTAACTGCATCACATTCCAATTTAAGTAAAGATTTTATTCTGAAAGAAATAAGCTGCTTCTTTAGACCATAATTACCAAGATGTGTTGTAACTGGAATAATATTTTTGTGTTTGTAAAGTATTCTACTATGATAAAAGGTGTTTGTATCTAATGCTATGACCACGATGGACGATACTACGACTCCACTGATGAGGATGGAAAGTAACTGGACACTTGCGAACATCACTGTTGGCAACTTAACGGTGCGTTCCACTCGTCACGTCTCGATCCTCGGTCAAGTTCTCATCACATTCTTTTACTGTTTTGGTATTAGTGCCAACGTGAGTGCTCTGGTATTGCTAGCCAGAGGAGAGACCGCTCGCAATCGAAAACAAACTCTGATGGTCAGATGCCTGGCCTACAATGACCTGGTGGCCCTATTGGGGTCTTTTCTCCTCATGTATATGCAGCTGTATATGAGTGAGCCCCTCGTGGACAGTCGGTGGTTCTGCGCTCTGAGGGTTGTTCTCAGAACATTTGGATTGTCCTCGGGATGTGTTGCTATTGTCATGGCCGCTGAAAGGTGGATGGCTCTCACTAGACCCTTTCTCTACCAGAAGGTGAGTACATTTTTCTCCTGTAAAAGTTCACAAGCTGATAAAAGATATAAAAGCATGGCATTGCATTTTTTGACTCTGTAATTTTATGAAATATATATATCTTCGTTTAGAAAGGTTACAGAATATTTTCGTATTCGTATATAGTTGATGGAGAAGTCAAAACTCTTATATTTTATGTAATCATACATAAATATTATAGGTATATAGAATATAAGAAAAATGGTGAACATGCTTTTAAAATTTATTTCCGTTTTAAAATGAATACTTTTTGTGATTTAAAGAGGGCATAGAATGTTAAAACATACATTTAAAATGAACCGATTTATTCTATGTTTTAAATTTTAAACTTAATACCGTATATTATATAGAAAAGATTTCTTCACTTTTCAGATATTTTTATGGTTTATTTTAAGAATAAAAATTTGCTTCATCCAAATAAACATTTTAAATTATTGCATAACTATTGGATTCAATATTTTCATAAACCCTTGGCTTATTTCTTCGTAATTTCAGTAACAACATAATTTCTCAGATGCGTGTATTTATAAAGTATTTTATCTTTAACGTCAAATTCTCCTAATTTAATGAATTTTACGCGGCGCAATTTTTTAATTTTCATTCAGAGAGCTTCAAATTTATATAAATGACTTTAAAGAACATAGAAAAATAAAGAAATTAACTTCGTATAAAAACTTTTTAATCAAATTTAACTAAATGTAATGTTTGAAATTATTTAAATAAAATTTATTTTTTAAAAGTTATTAGTATCTCAGTTCAAAATTATTATTATTAATTGTACTATTTAATTAATATAATACCTTACTAAGCTACTATTAATGAATTATTAATTTACTGAAAGATGCAAAACTTTAAGGTATGGTATTATAAGAATACATCTTTGCACAAAATAAATCTACAGACATTTAATTATTTCTTATCTGATTGAGCCATTCGAAAAGTATTTTCTCTTATTTATGTACTATACTGCCTTTTAGTATCGTTGGTATACAGCAAAAAGTAAAGCTTGTATACATCAATTCAGAAGAAAATTCTCATAAACAAATATATTATTTGATTTGATTTGTATATATATTCTTTTTATTTGAAATGCCATCTCTGAAACAAGAAAAATAACCATATCAGTATAGCGCCAATTGGGAATAGATCCTGCTTATGTATTGATACAAAACTTTTTTTCCTATTAAAGTTATAGTATTTTAAAACAACGAAAATAAATTCACTCATTTTTCTTTCTTTTGATTTTTTTTAAACTGCATACAGACGATATAGAAGTTTATACTCTATAATTGACTAGTCTTGGATGATAACTGATATGTATGATTTTTCTTGATATATACATATCTAGCTTCTAATTTTTCAAAAAAAATCATTTGAAATCCATTCAATTGTTCTATCAAAGAATTAATTTAAATTAGGAAGTTTTCTAGAAAAAGAAAGCATGAAATCAAGTTCATAGATATTTCAATTACAGCTTCTGAATTTTTACCTGCGGTTCTATTTAAAAGGCACATTAACAAATAGCTTATTATTCTTCATTATGTTTTCATTCGTACATTCTTAATGTAAATGAAGCTATTACGTTTAATCGTTAATAAATGTAAATAAGTTTCTAAAGTAATTACTTTTATCACCCGCAAAAACATCCCTATGGACTTTGGATACAACTTAAAAGCTGATTTTATTATCGCACTTCAAGAAATATAATAATCCGATTATTAGAAAAGTCTCTTTAGCATAATTTCTATAAAATAGAAACAATGTTTTTCTCTTTAAATTGTATAAATTTATCAAGAAAAAATTTACAAATTTAGATTAAAAATGCTTACTTTTCTTCCGTATTGGAATTCTTAAAGGTTATATTAAAAAAAATTTAGAGATGGGAAAAAAATTGGATTAAAACTGATTTTTGATTTTTTTTCTTTAAGTATTCCGTTACTTTTTTTCATATAAAAGTGTGCAAAAATTAATATTCTTTTCAGCATTGGATTGGGCGCACTTTGCAATTAGGGACGAGCCAAAATGTTACGAAATGATTTAATAAAATATTTCATCTGAAAGGCTCGATTGAATAAAATGTAATTAGAGTGAAGTTTTTCGGATTATATCGATTCTATTTGTCAAGAAAAGATTGATTCATTTTGGAAAATCTTTTTCATGAATAAATTCTCTCAGATTTCAGTAAATTGCCTTTACGAACGAAGTATATTTCTACAATTCTATTTTGAACTCCTGGTAATCATCTGTTAATTATTAAATTTCTTATTAAAATATCGATTACTTTGTAATATATCCTAGGAATCATGCTATTTCCTTTGTATTAGAACTACGTAAAATGTTTGTTGGCTTCATTTGCGCTGGTATTATCTAGAACACTTAGTCACAGTATTGATTATTCAAAACAGAGAGGAAGTTTAATTCCAAAATTTTGATGAAATTCGGTCTTTCTGCACCTCCTAGATCGAAAAAATCATTTTAAGAGTTTTCTGTATTTCATAAAGAACGATAATTCAAAAGGAGCTAATATCTGGATGGAATACATTTTGAAAGTAACAATTTTTTAAAAATATAATTTTGATGAGTATCAAATTTTGAACCATGACCAGAAATGGCTACTTTTCTTAAATGCATAATTTGTTTTCATACTGCATCACCAAATTGCCAAAAAGTCAAAATTTATTTATTAATATAAGCGATGCCCTTCAAATTCGATGAAAATATATAAAATTTTAATAACTGATTGTTTAAAAATATGTTTGTTACTATTTAAGTCGAAGGGAAAGATTACACATAATTTTAAATATGTTGTTTGTTTACATATACTTAAAATTCCAAGTATCAATATTGTGGATATAATTAAATTGATATCATTCAAAAATAGAAGAAAAATGCCGCGATAATTAAGCTGCTGTTTTTATTTTTCATATTTGGTTGCCATAAAGTAGATTTTTTTTTCCGTATAACGTCTTTCAAACATTTATTCGAAAACCTCCAAAAATAATAAATAAAGTACTTTTGGATATTGTTGGCACGCCAACTTAGTTTGGCTCGTTAGTAGTGCGGCTTTGCCAAAGGTTCTTTTTTTGTTTATATTTCTGTATTTGAATGGCAGTAGAACTCAAGGTGTAAATATATATGTATGAATGGTTGCTGATTGAAATAAACTCTTCTTCATGGCAAAGGGTAATTCAAAAAGTTTTACACAAAGAAAAAATCATTTACATCTCAGTAATATTTACTATGAATGTGAGAATCCATTCGTATAACCAGAGTTTTACATAGACGAATTAAGAAAGTGTACATAGCATACGAAAATTATTTTCTGTCTTATGAAGAATGTTATATATCTTTCGTTTTTTAAAATAGTTGGCAATCTTATGAGGAATTTTAAAATTCGCAAAAAGAAAATTTCGATTAAAAAAATCGTTACAAATGAGATCGTTACAATTAAACGAACTTAAATTTTTTACTAAATTAATTACGATGCTGTGTACTTTATATGCTGAGCTTTTCAATTGACGATTTTTAAAAGTTGTAAAATAAATAATGTTTTGTCATGGAATGTTCAGATAGAACAAAAATACACACAAAAAAATCAAAAGAGAATTAAAAAAAAATCATTCAAAAAATTTCTATTTTGAATTCTATTTTTAAAAATTCTTCTTCCTATTCTAAAATCTATTCTAAATTTCTATTACAAATTTTTTTAAAAAATTCATCAATCCCCAAAATAAATAAATAAATAATATTCATCGTCAACGTAAAAAATAAATTATACATTAAATTTGATACAATATTCTATGAAAGATTAATACTAAAAAAAAATAAAGCAATTGCCTTTCATCTTATTTCCTCGTATACGAAGAGAAAATGTCATTAAAAGTTCAATTAAAGCAATATTACAATTTTCATGATTATGTCTATCTATCTATGTGAACACGATAACTGAAAAACGGAAAGAATTAAACAAATGGGATTTTGTATCCGAACTTAATACCAAAATTGTACAGACCAGTTGATGGTTGATATCCGTCTCGAGAAGTTTACCCAACGTATGCATGCAAACATTGTAAATCAAAAACTCAACCATCTAGATGGCAGAAATTGAACAAATTACTTGATCACCACAATTGTAGATCTGCTTTAAAATTCGAACAAACCTCTTTTTAGACTGATTGTCTTAGGTCGTTTCGAGCATATTTGAGTAAGATAATTCAAAAATACAGCAAGCTATATGGATTAATTTTGATACATTTTTGTTACGTTAATATTATAGTTCTTCTTAAAATTCAAAAACGAAAATGAAGAAAAGAGATAGAAGATAAATATTCAATTCTGTATCCTTTGCAGAAGGATAATACAATATAGACGCAGTAATGACACAATTCGCAGATACAATAAGATGAGGGTTTAAAATAATCGCCGGCGATATAGGTGGATGACCATTTTAACATGATTATTATCTGGATACTCTCTGTATATTGCATGATTTGACATTTAAGATATAAATATCTCTTAAGTGTTGTTATACGATACACATTTTTAGATATACAGGTATAAGTTCTCACTAAGAAAAGGCTTTCGAAAATTTTAATTAATAAAAATTAATTCTTCTTGTTATATTCTATCACTATAATATAGTGGAATATTAGAATATCAAACACGTTTTCTCTATTTTAAAGTTCAAAATCTAAACTTTTCGGTTTTATTTTCGAAGAATGTTTTCTCTAATTTTAATAAATTTTAAAAAATAAGAATCTTTGAAATATATTTTTCCAACAATATTTTCAGTGTCTTATTTACTTGATTTATATACATACGTGTTGTGAAGTTATTAAATACTTTTTTTGTGTGCACATTATTGCTTTTATATAATTATGGCATAGATGGGTAAAAATAAATTAAATATAGATGAATCAAGCATAAAACATTTTTCTTTTTACTATGCTTCTGGTAAAAAGTTCGAATATCCCCTAAAATTTTCTGTAAAGGTCATGTACAGTATAATGATCGTATCTTAGTAAGTACAATCATCAGCACGCTTCTTACGGACATTCCACCTTCTTCCGAATAAAGAAGATGGTGTTTGCATAGCTGATGAGCAATCAACTAAAAATAACATCATCCCGCCTTTATTATTTATGAGGTCGAACGCGAACGCCGGGTTTGGGAGAGGTTTTGAAAAAATAAAAGGGATCTAGAAAAATTATACACCTATTTAGATATAAAAAAAGATCGAGCTTAATATTCCTTCTGCACTTTATGACATTATGTTATAATTAGGTATAATGCTAATTTTCTCTGAAATTTAGTGCATTTAAGATCGAAGAATGGAAAATATTTAAGAAGAGATTTGACTTTCTTGTCCGAAAGGTGGTATTGTTTCAGGCTTCATTCGTCTTTCATTCGATCATTTCTTAAAATTTTAACCGTAATTATAACAGTCAGAGAATTTACACAAAAAAATTTGTTTTATATTTTCACAACGTAGGTAGGCATAAAACGATGGAAAGTATCCTCACAAAATAAGCCTAAAAATAATTTTTTAAAATATTAAAGTCAGTATAAAAAATTGCCTGAAAATAAAATTATCATAGAAAGATTATTTTTTGAATTTTAAAAGGATGTAAGAATAGCTCATCACTTATATGTTCCGAGGTTATAGAGGATTATTATTTCATTTATAATTTAAAATTTCAATTAATTTTTAATTAAAAAGTTAATTAAGTTTTTGGGAAGACTCTTTTTAGTGTCTAGATAAAAAAAAAATAAGTATGTACCAAATTTGGTACTTCTAGATTCAACGTTTTTCCCTGTAGAGCGTTTTCAGGTGAATTTTGTACTATGATTATTGCATGACATGTCAGTTTGGTGTATTGTCTGTTAATAGTATATAATTAAACAACATACCAATCTTTAAATATCATCATGCTAAATTTTTTAATATTTTTCTTATTGTAAGAATAAAAAATAATTTTAAAACATTGAAAATTTGGATTTTAAAACATGAATTTCTTCTGCAATTTTAAATTCAGCTTTCTTCTGAATGTATATCGTGATATCCAGGTGGCAGGATCTTAACATCAGAATCGGAATGTGAAGAATTCCATTAAAGAAAACCCGCTATATTAAAATGCCTGCAACACTCTAACTCATTGGGCGTATAGAACTTCCTTCAGATTATGGTGAGGCTGTTAAATGAAATGCGGATATGCGATAAGGTTCATGGAGTGCTTGAATTCCTTTGTTCTTAGTCGCTGGGTATTGTTATTATTTGGAGAAAGTGACGAAACAATGCAAATATTTAAGAAATATGGAAGTTAGAAGAAGAGACAGTAGATGGCATATTATCCTGACTATTTGCTCTCCATAACTTCTATGCGGTTTTAAGTTTTACAGTTTGTAACGATCCGAACAGTCCGAACAAACGGACTTATCAGTGAAGGAGTCTTACGGCCAAATATAATACAAATCCAAAATTAAGATGGAGAAACCTTATACTAGATCTCATATTTTTGATTCACTTAGTTTTTGAATTATCTTTTACGCAAATATACAAAACACCAAAAATTATTATATATAATATCTTGTCAATTATATTTGATGTAATATGAAGTATAAATAGTCACACTGATAATAATAAAAAGATAAAATTTCGAATACTTTATATAATTATAAAAGTATCTTATTCATTACAATGAAAACGTTTTAAGTTGACATAAATGGCAGAAAAACAAATTTCAGTTATTAAGCGACATTAGGGAACAGATGAAAATTAAGTTCAATAAAAAACACATAAAGGAATTTCTCTTAAAGATGTAGAAATAGAAAACACATAAAGATATTTCTCTGAAAAGTATTTTGTAGGAAAAAAGCCTTTTCTTTTAACTCGAGACATCTAAAAGGAGAAACAGGAAACCTATTTTCTCCTGAAACAATTCCAAATCCACTAAGGGAAACCCGATATCCCATACGAATATTACGAAGAAAATCCAACACAAAGAACAATACTGCAGAAGGGAGTGAACTTCGGAAAAAAAATCTATACTACCATTCTCAAAAACATTTTCTACTTTTTATTTGAAGCACTTCTCTTGGATTTAAGATTTTACCATGCGAGTTACTTTCAAACTGATTTGTTATTGTTTCTTCAGACTGAAATGCATTTGGTATTAAAACTGCGGAGGATTTAAACGCAGTTGGAAGATAAAGCAAGTTATTTGAACTGCCACAAGGGTGATGCTTTAAAATACGGTGAGGGCATTATTGGGTAATGCAAAGTATGTGAATACTGAAGTTTTTAAATGGTTTTGCATGATAATATTTATTATCTGGGGAGTGCCCCAACTGAATTGCACCATACTTTATCCTCCATGTAAGGCACAAAAAATAAATAATATTAAAGTTGCGTGAATTTTCAATTTTTTTGTCACATTAATATTTAATTAGTTTGTCACATCATATTTAATTAATTAGAAATTTCAAAATTTCTCGTCAAGAACTTCTAAGCCTATTATGGCAAAAACACTATTTTCAAAAAAATTAACTTAATTAACATAATGGCATTAACATTTAAAAAATTCCCTTTTCAGTGATATCAATTTTATTTTTTGTAAATTTTTCTCTAATTTTAACAAGATTTTAAAATTATTTTTATCTTTATCAACACTGAAAAGCTTCAAAGGCCATTTGAATAAAATTACGAGGACGCCGGAGGAGCCTGGAAACCTTTTTTTGAATCCTGAAGTATTTTCATAGGCCTCCTTTCTCAAATTCTACAAAATTTGAAGAAAATTTTTTTAGAAATACGTAATGTATGTCAAGACACTGATTATGATAGTTTGTTGCAAAATTATTCGATTGATTTATTTGTGTTAATTTTTAATTAAGGTTCAAAATTTCGATTTATTAGCCAATTGAGATTTTAATAATTTTTTTGACTAAATTGGAGTCAAGATGTTCGGTTGGTTCCATTTAGGAATAGCATAAAATGACTATTTTTAGGAATATTCCTATTGCAAGGGTTCTCATGGCATGTTTCAGTGAAACTTTCGCCAATTTTCTGTAATCATGGTTCTAGAAGCCAATATAGTTTTGGCCGAGTCCACCCAAACTGGTGGATGGCTTGTCTACGAACTGATGAAAATGGCGGTTGGTTGTTGAAATATTTATTTTCCCATCACTCCTTTATGATTGAAGATAGAAAGATAATTCGAATCATGCGAGTCATCACCTCATAGTAACAAACAACATTTTTTTACCCATGCCTTTCCTCTTTTTTAAGCAGTTGAAGGCGGGAAAGCAATTTCCATCCCCCTGATTATTTTTGTGTCATATTGTTAAAAAGTTCTCATCAGTCGCATTCTATTTCATTGTTATAGCTCGAACTCTTATGAAACTAAAAAAAAAAAGAAACGATGAGAAAGAAATACCTTTGGATTAAAAAATTTACTTATATTCTCCGCATCTGCCGACAAAAGGTTTTTAAATGGAGAACAACACAATGAACATTTGTAAGCCTTTACTCCACTCGCAGTATTATGCTATGTAAGACATCTCTCTATTACTATCTAATGATTTAAATAAAATAAAAAAATGTGTTAAATAAAATAAAACGTAATAAAAGAATTATTTCATTTCCATCCTTTTCGTTTAAATGACAATCTTTTATCATTATTTCTTTGTGAAATATTAATTTTCCAAGTCCTTTATTCGATTTGTTTCATTCATATGGATATAATTTTGTTTTTGACTCGTTTTTTACACACTTAATGATTTAGAAATTTGGGACTTTTTACAAAAGCGTGTTCTCGATGATAATGTTATTAAACTTTTATTAATTGATTTAATTGATTAACATAAGTTTACTGAGTTAATTGATTAACATAATTAAATTTTAATTTCGCATAAATTAAGTGCGTTCAAATGAATTTCTGAAGAAACTTACTTAAAGATTCCGTAATATGTATACAAGTGAATCGTTTATGAACTATTAAGAACTAAAAACTTATTAGAATTAAAAAAAATTCTGCTTTTATGTACACAAACAAACATTTGCACTTTTAAAAATTGCTTTTATCGCAGTTACTCAGGATTGAAGTATCGCAAGTAACGATGTGGATTTCGATTAAAAGATCATTTTAATTTACACTTTCTTTTATATGTACTTGATATTTTAAAAAAAATATAGATTCAGCCATTGAAGAAATTCATTCAATGTAACTAGCTCCATTGTAAAAGAAAATCCCAAAGATTCAGAAAATTACTATGTCCATTAGTGAACTAATAAATAATCCAATGAAAGGTTAAATTTAAACTGGTCCCACCTTGTCCTTTAATTCGAAAATACATTGCGGTTACTGTCATCCAATTTTGCAAATTTCTTTTATCGAATCAATAAAGAATATGTTTCTGATCATTCCAATTGCTTTCTCTAGTCGTGAATGGAAAGAATCGATGACGTCATTCTCTCAGAATCACTGCTATCGTTTTCGAAGAACCATTCATTTGTGACTCATGTCATTGACATTGATTCACTCGTATTGGTATATGGCAGGAATAAATCAGTGTTATCTGTGGGCGGTTCTGTCACCAACGCCACAGGTGGTGCGTCTGCTTAGTTTGGAAACTATAATGCGACGACATTTGCTGGAAATAGCTTTTTTTTCCAATTTCACAACAAAGAGAGCAGGTAATTTTTATCTCGATCGATTGAGTCGGGCGATCTCGGAGGACATCTTGCGATTCGCTTCAGTGGGGATGACATTCATTGACCCGAGAGGTTTTTTTACTATCGTTGCACGTGGTCATGCCGGCCACTTATCTTTTGTGGCACGAGGGCTGTAAATATGGTCGAGATCATCATGAGGAGACTGCCTAATAGCGCTGCAATTGGGGAAGTTTTTCTTCATTGGGGGATTTCTGTGAATGAAAGAGATAAAATGGTGGATAATTTTTTTCTATAAGAAAACTGAGACGTTCTTTGAAGCGAAAATCGTCGAAATTTCAGTATTAAATAAGAACTTTGTACAAGTTAATTTTAAATTTGATGTAAAATTTTATATAGATAGAATAAAACGCCGTCTCATACCCCGTATCCGTAACCATTCTGATAACTGAACGGTTTAATGGACTTGTTAAAAGGATAAAATGTTTTTATTATAATACAGCAAAAAAAAAAATTGTCTTCTAATAGCAAATCGAATAAATGTTACGTTGGGATAATCTTCAAATTCGTAATAGAAGTCGGAAATCAATTTTATAGAAATCGGTACTATAAAAAAACACTTGGATAAAGTCCTCTAAAATCAGCGTAATTAGTGAATATAAGTGTAATAATTACAGTAAACTTATTTTCATTTTTAATGTACTTGAAATAAAACTATAAAAAATATTAGATACCTTGTAACTTGAAGTTACCAGAAATATTTGATAATTTTTAAAATAAATTAGTCTTAAAATCCTACTATTGCGAAAAAATTAATGAAAATTAATTTAATGTATGTAAAAATAAAATGCAGTGAAATTTGTAAATACTATAGTACAAGATTTTTTATGACTGAAATAAAAAGCTTTTTTTTCCCTAAGTGTATAAAAATTGAAAAATACATGTTTTGAGAAAAAGGTGGAAAACTGTACTTTTATAATAATGGATCCTGTTAGCGACATTTTCAAAAATTAATTTTTAAGCTTTAGGCTTTTCAAACCTATAACAAATATACATTTTTGAAAAGTAATGTATAGAGAAATATCACCTACTTTATAAAATTGAAAAATCAATTTTTTTTAAAGAGTACAAATATTCTTAATTACTTTAAGATAAAAACACTCTTTATTAAATTATAAATATTTAATAAAGAGTGCTGTATAAAATAATTATTAAAAGCAGTCTTTGATTAAATTTTATTAATAGAAAAATATTATTTTTATATAAAAAATATAGACTTCAAAACAAAAACGATAAAGAAGGAGGCGAAATTTATTCCATTTTATAATAAATTCTAATTTTTGATGAATGATTAGGAATTTTTTTATCATTAATGAAATGTCAGATGAAATTCGCGCTTATACTTGTTAAGTGTTGTGATGTCATCTCAAACGATAACAGTAAAAAAAAATTGTTTAAATAAAATAAAATATGTACATTCTTCGCAATCGTTGAAAAAGGGGAAATCAGTGAATATTTTTTCATCAATTTTCTCGCATATTTAAATAATACTTTACGACATTATCTAATTGTAAATAATTAATTATTTGGAATTATTTCGTCTCAGTAATAATATAAGCTTATTATCTGGTTTGATTGCAAAAACGCGATTACCTACAGTTAATGAATAATGTGGAAATTTTCGGTATTGCCTTAATGCAATATTAGCATCACCGCTGAAGATATAAATTGCATGCATAAATGGATGTTGAAAGGATACCAGTGCAATGATCCTCACCCCAATTTTGGCTACATTTAGTGACTTTGGCAACAAAGTCTTTAGTGACTTGGCCTCGCGCTTCATGTTTACCAAAATTATCGTAGAATAAAATGTCATTTTCCATTACCATGCATATTGGATTTCTTTTACTGTAAACCATTGGGCAATTTTCGTAACAATTTATTACTTCATAACCCGGATGATTTTAAGATATTTTCATTGGACAAATTGTGCATAATTAGTTAATGAAAGTTTCAATAAATCAATTTTGAAACCTTGTACGGTTTAATTCTTTTGTTATATCAAAGTACCCTACAAGTAAAGGGGAAACAGTTACGAATGAATTTGGGATATTCTGCGCTTGACATACTGAGATCAAGATTTGACATACAGGCTCTATTCTGATATCAGTTTCGCATACCAAATTGAATGCATCCAGTTAATTGCGTTTTTGGGTTCTTGAATTCACATTTACGCAATTTTCCCGTAAAATAGTTTTATCCTAAATTCGAAAGAAACCCACAACTTTTCTGTACAGATCGCATACGGAATTTAATCCTTCTAGGCATTTGAACTTTACTTTTTCATAGATGCAGAAAGAAATGGAAGTGAACAGAAAGCAGCGTTCCGAATTTAGGGAGAATCATCTAAATTTGGAATTTTTTGAAGATTAAAAAATAAGGTAAGACGAACAAGAACAAGGATAAAATAGAAGAATATAAAAAAATATATCTGGAAAGAATTAAAAGCAAGAATATTTTCTCTGCATTTTTCAGATAAAAGAAAATAAATTAAAAAATTTCTCTAAGAAAATTTTTTACTGCACCATAGGGATTTTCTCCTAAGTTAATAGCTACAGCAAGAAAATTTCAACTTCAATTTAATTAACGGTTTGACAGCATTAATGTTGGAGTAATCTAAAAGCAATACGTTGAAATATTTTAATAATGCTTTTTATTTTTATATTTATCTTTATCATTGTTTCTTTTTCACTCTAAAAACTTTAAGATTAAAGTAACCGATTTTTTTTGTTGGATTTAAACTGTAAAATTAACTGAATTTTCCCCCTTTATTTTCATATAAAGGACTGAAGAAAGGATCATAACGTTTAATTTCATTCTGACTTTTATTATTATACGTTAAAATTTAAGTTAAAAATATCTCGTATAATTTTCGTAAAAAATTACAAAATATGAAATTGATTATTATTTTTTCTAATAATTAACTTTTCCAGATAGCTGATCTATGTAGGTTCTTTCTAAGTTAAGTAATTAAAAATTTATAAAAATTAACATTTACAATTTTTTCTTATATCTGCTTGCCTTAGAGAAGCCGTATTGTAATCATGTCTTACACTCTTGCTAGATAATGCTTTAATTTCCAATGTAGTATTGCTTCTTAATACTCAGTTTTTGCGAAGTATTTTAAGATTAGTTCTTCAAATAATGACGTTAATTAAAACGAATAAAATTATAACAAATTTTGGAAATTTATTAATAGAATAAAAAATTTGAAAATTTACTAACAATAAGTAAACTTTTTTGGCATTCAGTCAATAGAATGTTCTTTTAAAGATCAAAACCCTCGAAAATTTCTTGAAAATTTATTTTCCAAGTTAGTTTGTGGTTTAAAAAATACTGACTGACACTACAATGCATTTGCAATGACGCATGTTTTTTTTTTATCTTCACTAAATTCTATATTGGTTTCCCTTCCCTTCCAAAACACACGCACACACACATATATATGTGCGTGCGTGCACGTGTGTGTATGTGTGTGTGTGTGTGAGAGAGAGAGAGAGAGAATGTGTAAACATATTTTAGCAGTTGAATGGCCGAATAGAAGAAACTTTTTAAATTTTAACATCGATTTATTTCATTACGGAAGGCATGCTATGAAGACATCTAAATAGCACTTAAATACAGATTTATTAAAATTATCTACTGATTTTTATTTGTAATTTGATTGATTTCTATATAATTGCTTTTCGAGCTCCATCATTTAAATTCAAACTATAAACTATCATTTCCTAATAAAACTAAGCATTTTAAAAGACAACTTTTAAAATGCTTTAAAAGACAACTTTTAATGAATTAATTTTTAAATAAATTAATATCATAAAAATAAATTAATTATTTAAACATTATAATATATTTTTTAACTAACAAGCATAAGGATATAGAAGTTAATTGTTTTGACAACTTTATTTTTTCTAAAGTTAATAATTCGCATCAGAACGGAAATTATGTAACATTCGTTTAACCTCTTCACCATCCGTAATACATCTAGCGAGCTCTAGTGAAACTTCTTTAGGGCGGCCGTAACTTGCATCAAGCGTTCTTCTACGTTTTTATATTTTTGTTTGTTCTAATGCGGCGAAAAACAGAGAAAAAACAGAAATTTCCGCTGACAGGAGGGGACGGCGAAAGGGTTAAACAACGATTTTATAAGATTGAAGCTTTTTTAAATACCATATCTTTAATTTATAAGATTATTTTTATAGAACATTAATTAAAGTAGTTTTTTTTTGTAAAGTTCTGATCTTTTTGGTCATTACATCGGGTAAAATTTTAAGTAAATTTTTCCTTTAGTTCTTTACTTTGTATGCAAATAGACCAAGTTCGTTCACAGCCTGCACGCGCCCGTGTAGAGGAGAAGACACTTGAAAAGCCATCAACCACCGCTACCACTTAGGAGCTATAATTTGCTCGCTTTGCAAAACGGACGGGATTCTTTTTGCTTTATTTTGGGAAACGCTAGCTCATACTCATTTTTTGGGCCCAACCTGCGAGATAGTTTGATTTTGAAAGTTGTTTTCAAAACATAGTTCAGTCACAGCTTTGATCTATCGCCATTAAAACTTCTTCTTTATTTTAAAAATTCAGTTGAGAAGAAAGTGGACATGATTTGACTTGATGGAGTTTACAGGAGAAATTCGTTTGATTATATGGTGCCATATATACAGTGGGCCACAAAATTGAGTATACAATTCCCAGCTTCTCTCCATACCTTAGAAACTTAGAGACTTTTTGCAATTACAAATTAAATATTGCTTTAAGATGATTGAAATTTTTACCTTATATACTTTAGTCTATGCTTTACCATACTATACTAATAAAATTGTTGCCTTTATTTATTTTTTACGAAAAAAAAAAGATCTGAGACGAGAGGAAAAACAACACCACAAAAATAAGAATACACCTTTATTAATTTCCTTTTAACTCACAAATTAATATTTTATTGCATAACCTTTTGCTTGAATTACAGCTTGTAATCTTCTGGGCATAGATTCTACTAGTGTTTTAGTGGTTTCAACAGAAATTTTAACCCCTTCTTCTCTCAGAACCTTCTTGAGAACTTCCTTGCTTGTGATTTCGT